>OY992894.1:73033236-73128236 GCA_963921405.1 Cepaea hortensis | reverse complement strand
ACTTTAAACAAAGCGTAAGGACTGCGCTTGGGTTTAAGCGAGCGAACAAAAAGAAGAAAAAGAAGATAATATTCCCTCAGTTAGTTACTGAGTTAAGATTTTTAGACGGGAGCAAATATTTGTGAACGCTCTATAGTTGAAACACTGTCTAGATCAAGTAAACAAGTGGCTAGCATTCCATTTCAGTATCTCCACAAGTCTGGACTGGCAATCTATGGTTGAGTAGGATTTCATGCTATACGTTGATCTGAAGAAATCAGATTCAAGTTATTATTATCAATCATAGTTTGTCATACACAGAACGTTGTAATCAACCCAGCATGCATATGTTGTTTTCTTCTTCTTCTTCTTCTTCAGCGTTCCGAGCCATTGAGGTTCTTTGCTGCAAATACAATCCGTCTCCATTCGTCTCTCTGGTGGACCTTCTCTTGTCAGTCGTTGATTCCAAGTGCTTGTAGGTCTGTAAATGTATTATCTCTCCACCGCCTTCTTGGTCTACCTCGGGGTCTACGGTCATTTATTTCCTGAGTGTATGCGAGTTTTGTTTCCCTATTATCTTCCATTCTTTCTATATGCCCCAGCCATTGTAGTCTATTAGCCTTCATGATACCAGTGATTAGCGGGGACTTAAACAGATCATAAATGTCTTTGTTACTTCTTCTTTTCCACTCTCCACTTTGTGTATCCCTAATGGGTCCAAAGATGCGTCTTAAAATTTTGTTCTCAAAGGTTTGTAACAAGGCTTCGTCTCCTTTCGTTGTACTCCAGGTTTCAGAGCCATACAGCACAACTGGTCTGATCAGTGTTTTGTATATTGTGATTTTGGTTTTACGAGATAGCGCCTTTGATTTTAGTAGATGTTGTAGTGCATAGTATATCTTATTTCCAGAGTTGATTCTAGTTTGTATTTCTTCCCTTATGATGTTGGAGCAGTTGTTGTTTTGTTGTTTGTAATTTACTAGGCAATGTTAGTTCAGTAGTTTTGCCATCCCGTTCTCAACGGCCGACATATCATACCGCTCGTAGAATGATGTGGTCAGTATAACGCCTGAATGCCTTACTTTCCAAGACATTACTTAGGACACACTATAGGCCGGGTCCACCTGCGAGCCTAGGTACAGTAAAAAAAAAAAATTCGCCTTATGCTTATTCAACCTATGACTACAGGAATAATTCTTTAGAGCATGATGCTATCATTTACACAGATGGGTGGGTCTTTCGACGCGTGAACAGTTCATGGGTTTTTACACTCAGACTGGAGGGAGAATCGTAATGAAAGATTCTGGTGTTTGTGTTTTGACTACGAGTTGTTTGCCTATGGAAGTCATGGCAGTAAGTAAAGCAATAACATGGCTCAAGACACAGACATTCACCCGGGCATGTGTCCTTAGTGTCTTAATGAATATGCTCAGGGACATAAAGATGGCATGGGTCCGAGGACAGTGCTTGTTATCTCTGGAGCAATCACGACTGGCAAGGATTAGTTTAATTTTCATGCCAGGGCATGCGGATGTCCAAGGAAATGAGGCTAAAGGCTAATGGGAAGGGCGAACGAGCCATGGACCAGGCTGATATATTGAATTCTCTATGAGGAGTAAAACGTTTGCGAGAACCAAGTGATGGGTGTGAATCTACAACCATGGTCACACTGCGAGATCAGCAAGTTAAAAGAGGTGTGATTAAACATGAATACTATGAAGGAAGCCAAAGAAGATTAATAAACCAACACAGAACTGGTGTCGATAGCCGCTACGCGCTGCGGGATTTACTGAGGAGGGGATTCGAGATATTATTGACTGAATAGTTGTATGTGCAATGAGGGTGATCTGCCGACTTAACTGACTGACTACGGGGCCGACAGGTGAGCATCTAGCCGCAGCACTACCCTGGCCTCCTCGGTTGCTCTATACGTACTGGAACTCTACACTGGCTGTTGAAGATGCGGACTTAGCGCTTATGGGAATGCCCTGAGTGCAGTGATGTAGGTTTTCGACTCAACTCAACTCAACTCAACTGTCGCTCTATATGTATGTTATTTATCGCATAATTTCATTGCTACACTTTACACAAAATTAGTTGTCTCCATGTCTTTTTGTTCACATTCTTTCCATCTCCATATTTCATGACGTATGTTGCGAATACATTGTACTGGCAGAGTTGCCTGAAAGAGGTTAATGAAACTAGAACATTATATACAACAGTAAGAAAGAAACAAGCAGCTTTGTTTGCCATGTGATGAGAAGAGAGGACATTGTGACAACCGGAAAGATCAACGGAAAGCGAACCAGGGGCAGATCAAGAGAAATGATGCTGGATGGATTTAGACGGTGGCATGGAGGAATATATTCAGCAGAGTTGTTCCAGAACACCAAAGAGGGAGATCTGTGGAGAGCCATCAACATCAACGCTAGGTGACAGGGTACTTAATGGAGACAATGAATCCCCCAGAAACTTCAACTTGTATAAAACTGTACTGTAAAATCTGGCCACTCATATGCCAGTCTATAAAAGGCCCGGTTTGAGTCATTTCCCTGACTATGCTCCAATGAAAGATACACTCTTAAAGAAGAATTTTGGATGCTTCAACAGACATAATGTATTTTGTCAGCTCTTTAATCACAAATGGGATTTTGTGATGTTCTTTTAGCGAAGTTATTACTCTATATCTTTTAAAGCATTCACCTATCTATTAGGGGCGTTCATTTGAAACCAGTTCTATTGGCTTTATTACAAAAGCATGAAAGAAACATTAACAGGTGTGGTAGAATTAAACAAAGCATTCATTTTGAATGCATTATGCACCATGGGTTGGTCAGAAGAAGTCGCCTTAAGCATTCAGGCAAGCATCCCATTGCTTAGGTAGGCGGCGAATGCCGTCCGCAAAAAAAGATCGTGGTTGCTCACTGAACCAAGTGTTTACCGCATTCATTACGTCTGCATCTGTGTGAAATCGTTGCCCACTGAGTGCTTTATTTAGAGTTCCGAACAAATGAAAATCACATGGTGACAAATCAGGACTATAGGCTGGATGTTGCAGAATTTCCAACTTCTTACTTGCTAATGCTTCCTGCACAATCATTGCGACATGCGGACGAGCATTATCATGCAACAAAATCACACCGCGAGAAAGCATGCCGGGTCGTTTATTCTTGATGGTTGTTTGCAGCTTCTCTAGTGTTTGCAAGTAGTGAGTAGAGTTGATGTTGACACCAGGCTCTTTAAAGTCGGCCAACAATAGCCCTTCATGGTTAAAAAATGCTCTCAGCATAACCTTACCAACGGAAACCTGAAACTTGAATTTATTGTATTTTGATGATCCAGCATGCTTCCTCTGTATGCTCTCTCTCCCTTTTGCGGCTGTTCTCAAAGTGGTGACACCATGATTTATCGCCTGCCACTGTGCGGAAGAAAAACGCATCACCCTCCACTCTGTAACGCAGCAAGTGGTTCAAACACCGTCATATGCGTTCCTCTTTTTGATGGTCGGTCAACATCCGTGGTACCCATTGTGAACACACCTTCTGATCCTGCAGTTTCTTACTAACGACCTTTTGAATTGTTCCAATTGCACATCAAATTCTTTCGCTAGCGAACATAGGCTTCGAAAACGGTTCATCTGTACTGCTGCATCAATTTTGGCGATTGATTTTTTTTTCTGTTGCAACAATATGCACTTGACCAGGCCGTCGAAGATCTGTCGTGAACTGACGTCCCTTCCGAAACATTCGTGCCCAGTCTGTCACTGTTGTCTTCGACACACATTTGTTACCGTACGATGCTTGCATTCTTCAATGAATGTCCACTGGTCGACATCCTTCAAATGAAAGAAACTGAATCACCGCTCTTTGAGCTTCTTTGGACGGATTTTGGATCAACCCGGCCATTTTCTCAACGGTCAGAAACAGAACCTGTGCATCATGGGATGATAAACACTTGCTCTTTTATTCATTGGTCAGTATTTATCACATGACTATGACATGATCATGTTCAACGAAAGCAATTACGCGCGGTCTGTCCCAGATGTTTTCATAGCGGTAGTCCAAGCTGTCAAATGACCACTAAAATCCCAAGTGTATTAGAGTCGCAGAGACTTAATGCACAATGTGATGGACATATGCGTTTAGAAAATTGTCACCAAATATAAAGTCATCATCATCATCATCATTACCCAAAGCTTGCCAAAGTGAGAGCTTAGCCCCATAAGAGTCCTCCAACATTTCTCTCTTTCATACGTTTAAAAGGTTTTAATAGGAAAGAGGATAGCTTCATTGCACCAGGTTTTATCCCATATGGCTCGGTCGTCTTTAGCAAGGCGGTCTGTAGAAAGCGTCGCTCAGTGCATAGACTCCGTAGCTCCAGCGACTGGTGTCAAGATGTGCGGCATTGTCCCTCACAGTCAATCGGCGATGTTCCTGTACGAGGCTTTCAGCGTGCATTCGACTCTGGGTTTAACTGACTTGGTCGTTAACAGTCTGCCACAGAATTCACGCAGTTTTTAAATGTCATTTCCACTCATTCAATCGCTGGACTGACAGGCACGCATTACTATACTGAGCCTTCATTTGCCATGAATTTATGTAGGTTTTACCCCTTGACTGATTAAACAACCTATAGCATAACACTTCTCCACTTTGGTAAATGTGGGGCGGACACCTTTAAACTGTCCATATGATGTCACCTTTTGTCATCTTTAACAAAAATATCGAAATGTAACAAGACAATGGCAGAGTTATTGTAATTTCTATCACACTTTCTAAGGCTGTCATTTGAAAACCCCTTAATGTGTGTTTGTATATATATATATATTCTGCAATAGTAAAAGCCAAAGCAGTACACTTTCCCACGCACGATGGGACATGGTCTATATTTTGTATATACCAATCTGCACTAGTGTGCGTTATCTCCTCTCTCCCCCCCCCCCTCCCCCACCCTCTCCTCCCATATAACCAGCCTGACTTAACATTGGCGGTCACCATGCCCAGTTGACACGTGACAAGTATCAAATATGAATGTCATCTGATGGTTGGCAGTACCCTCACGGCTGTCACAATAGTGTACCCGCATGATGTTTTCAATGATCATTCCAATGATAAAAGGGACCCCGACTGTTGGGTCTAATTAGTTCGCCTGTGGAGCTGTATGATTGCTTGTGCTAGAGATATTCAACATGTGCTAGGCCAAGAAATGCTTCGCCACGGCATGTCTGGCATTGCACTTCCCCTGTCTCCTCCTTCATAGTCTCTTCCTCTTCTTTCTTGGATCCCTTTTTTCTGCTCCTTCTGAACATGTTGTCCGTCTCCGACTCTTTCTTCTTCTGTTCTTCTTAATAGTTCATTCCCTTTGTACTTAAGCGTTGTCTATAAGCGTACTATCACTTCTAGAACACGGGGTTGACGTTTGGGTGAGGATTAGCTTTCCCTGTAACTAGTGTCCCTAGCCATCAGGCGAACCCACTCCAATTTCATAGGTACTTGTAATTGACGTCCCCAAGACAAGGACGAGAAGTCAACATTTTAGTTGAACTTTGTCTTGTTCTTCTTGTTCTTGTTCTTGTTCTTGTTCTTGTTCTTCTTCTTCTTCTTCTTCTTCTTCTTCTTCTTCTTCTTCTTCTTCTTCTTCTTCTTCTTCTTCTTCTTCTTCTTCTTCTTCTTCTTCTTCTTCTTCTTCTTCTTCTTCTTCTTCTTCTTCTTCTTCTTCTTCTTCTTCTTCTTCTTCTTCTTCTTCTTCTTCTTCTTCTTCTTCTTCTTCTTCTTCTTCTTCTTCTTCTTCTTCTTCTTCTTCTTCTTCTTCTTCTTCTTCTTCTTCTTCTTCTTCTTCTTCTTCTTCTTCTTCTTCTTCTTCTTCTGTGTCAAAGACTAGAATACATAGGAGGGAAGACCACCCTGAATGAGTGGTCTACCTCAAGTAGATTAGAGGTAACCCAGTGCCCCAACAAGAGGGCAGGGTAGGTGTAGGGAGTAGATAGGGAGGAGAACTATCAACAGTTCTCTCATGAGACACGTAAGTGTCAACCAGAGGGTAAGCACTCTGGTCACGGTGTAATCACCTCAACGTGATAGACACCAAGAACTTGGAATAGAACTCAAGAGTAGGCTTACTACTCTAAGCGTGTGGAATGATGTAGCACGCAAAAGCCGAAGTGCGCATGAAGACCCTCCGCGTGCTGTGTAATCAGGACGCGGAGGATTGTGAGACAGGGGACGGACTTCGTAGCGGACACATCGCTTAGAGTCGATGCGTCCTTCTTTAAGTGAATAGATAGATTTAGCAGTAGGGCTATGGACGACTAGAGATAGGAAGTTCTGTGTATTCATGTGTGATTCAATAGAGACAGTTTTGTGCATTTATGTATTGTAAGAGCCAGTGGCAATAAAAATGTGTAATCAATTCCTCTCGTACGACTGACAAGTCTTTTTGTGTGGTGCGAGAGAAGTTTATCCCTGAATGCCTGTAGCATCGCTTGATGACAGGCTAGGATAAAAGTGGTGTCAGAAGTGTAGCTTGGACATTTGGTCAAGCTAAAACACCCACCCACGGCTCTAAAATAGCGTTACTGTCAGTTAATCACAGGGTTTAGTTTGTGTTAGTGTAAAATGGCGTGTGCAGACTAGAACAAGATGCGAGCTGTGCCCATCGTGACCGATTACCATTTATTTATGCTTATTGAAATGTTTTGTGCTTTATGAACATGTTTTCTTCTGATTTGTAAGTATTATTAGTATAGTTTTGCATCATTTATGTCTACAATTATTTGTTTATTTATGAGTATTTATGAAACATGATTCACGGCGGAGCAATACACTAAGAAATGAGCCGGCGACAATATCGATTTTTCAATCTAAGAATAGCGCTGCGCCTGTGACGTGTCACGGTTGACCCACAGCTGTCCTACGCCATTGGCAATCAGCGCCAGATTGTTTACAAATCGCCAAGCCGCTGCTCGCCTGAATCTGTGAATTATAATGAGCATTATTTGTTTATACAAGCTATTTATTGAATATATTTAATAATTTGAACATTATTATTTCCTTTATATTTATTTTAAAGCATTTATTTATTTATTTGTGGACATATTCTATTTTCTACCATCACGATGGCATTACTTTCTTTATGCAAATAGGATTCGGTCTGCACAGCACTATCATAGATTAAACAGCAGTTAGTTAAGGAAAGCAGAAGATATTAGAACGAAGACAGGACAGTGACAGTCTCTATCAACCATACCACATTGTGTTGTCCGGGGGCATGTAATTGTAAATTTCAAACAAATGTCTAAATGTATATGTCGTTTGCAATTAGTTAATTATTGATGCTCTAATAAACCAGATATAACAAGAGCTGTTTAGAAGAGTAACACAAGGTGTGTGTCAGGGTTGCCAAAGGATCGTGCCTGATTGTTCTTGATTGTTAAGATGAGTATACCCAAATTATTTGTGAATGCAGTATGATTAATAATGCATCTCTTTTTCAGGGTGTAATCTAATGGTATTTTTTGTACACAGGCATTTAAAATCTTAACATATCGAATATACCTGAGTAAATATTTGAGTGCCTATCAACTCTAGCTAATTATCCAACAACATGTCAACTTTAGCTGATTGCATACAAGCAGGCAAGGAATTAGGATACACCGGAAAGGAATTAGAGCAATATGCTGATCAAAAATTTAGGGAAGCAAAAGATGCTGATAGAGATGAACGTGCACGAGAAAGACAACACCAGAAGAAGATTGTAGAACTAGCTGAAATAACAAAACAAAAGGAGTTAGAAATAAAACACAAAGAGGCACAATTAGCTGAAATAACTAAACAAAAAGAGTTAGAAATGAAACAACAACAGTTAGATCAGGAATTAGAGATTAAACAAAAAGAATTAGAATTAAAGCAAAAACAATTAGATCAGGAGAGAGAGTTGAAGCAAAGAGAGATAGATGAAATGGCAAGAGTGAAAGAAAAACAAATACAGATTGAATCAGAGACACAGTTAAAGATGAAAGGTATGGAAGTAGATTCACACTTAGAGATCTCCGCTACAAAACTAAAGTGTCAGCAAGAAGAGAATAAACTTAATAAATACAAACATATTATTAAGCCATTCTGTAAAGAAAATTCCATATCAGCTTGGACAGAAAATGTCGAATATCAGCTTAAATACCATCAAGTACCAATCGATATGTGGGCCATGATCTACATGAAAAACCTCAGTGGGGAGCCCCTTAAAGTTATTGAATCAATACCAACTGATCTTAGATCTAACTATCAGTACATTCACGATAGGGTAATGGAACATTTTTTACTTGATGCCCCTGGGTATCAAGTCCAATTTTCTAACTTAAAACCAAAACCAAGTGAGACCTTCATCTATTATGTCTCGAATGTCCAAAGCGTGCTGAATAGATGGCTTAATGCAGCAAAAATAGGAAACGACTTTGAGAAACTTAAAAATTTAATAGCCATGGATAAAGTTATATCCACAGTCTCAACTCCTTTCGCTAAGTTCCTTCAGCAGTCAGACATCGAAACAATACAACAATTCGAGAAGAAAGGCTCCGCATATTTTTCCTCGAATAGGGAAGTTTTTAAAACATCAAACATCGACTCTGAAATAGTCTCTTTTGTTAAGGACCAACCTAAAAGTTATCGTAGCAATAAAAAACCATTTCAGAGAGTCGACAAGAAAGATCAAAAATTGCCTACATGAATGTATTGCCAACTTTTTCATGATACTTACGCTATGTGTGATAAATCACCGAACAATCCGACACATCTTGAGATGGTCATTAAGAAAGAACAAAACAAGAGAAATGCATACAGGCGTGCAGTTAAATGTTTTTTCTGTGCTAGCTACGGGCATTACTCCAGTAAATGCCTTGGCCGACAAAGAATGAAGGCCAACAGTGCAATGTTAATTGATACATCTTCTGATAGTGGGAGTGAGACTGAGTGCGAGATCGAGAATGAATTACCTTTTAACCAATCTGAAGATGTTTGTTGTGTAAACGATATCTTAAGCTTTGACAGTTGTGTGCGATGTCACCAATTTCATGCAGACGGAAAATTAGAATGTGGACACACAGTGCCATTCTCCACTGAGAGTGCAAATGCAGCATTAGCCTCCAGAGGCAATTTGGTGTTCCACAATGCACTGGTCAATGAAATACCATGCCAATGTTTGCTTGACAGTGGAAGCACTCGTATCGGTCTTAGAAAGGAATTTGTGAACCCAAATGATTATACAGGTGACTCAGTCAAATGCCGAACCTTTTCGGGTAATATCGAAATTTACCCGCTGGCAGGAGCCCATATAAACACTCCTTTCCTTTCTGGTACCTTTACATGTGCTATTTTAGATAACCCTTGTACTGATTTAATTTTGGGATGCTTACCCCAATTGAAGCATAGCACTAACAAAGAAATAGCTGCATGGAAAAAATTAAATGCAGCAAATGCAACAACCAGAGCAGATACTATTAAACACCAAGACATACTACAGGAGGAAAGACTACTGTTGCTATCACCAACTAGAACGGATGATACCACCAGACAGAAGTTTATAGATTTATAGACCAGCAAAAAGCTGATCCGAGTGTGTCTCCGTATCTAAAACTGTTAAAAGAAAAAGCTAAAGTAACAAAAAACGCATCATGGTTCTTTAGACTTAATAATGGGATTCTTACTCGTTATTATACAACCAACAACCATGAGATTCAGCAAACGGTGTTACCTGTACAACACCGCCAAACTGTGCTAAAGATTGCACACGAGTCACCGTTTGCTGGTCACCTTGCATACGACAAAACCAGGGCCAGAATTCAGGCTCATTTTTACTGGCCGGGTTTTTGTAATGACATAAAATTATTCTGTCGGTCATGTAATGTCTGTCAACAACTAGTACGTAAGGGTAAACATCCTACAGCTGAAGTACAACCGTCAACACTGGCCTCTAGACCATTCGAGAGTGTGGCGGTGGATATTGTTGGACCCCTGAACCAGGTGTCCAGCAAAGGAAATCGCTTCATCTTAACGCTAGTAGACCTATGTTCAAGGTGGGTTGAGGCGGTAGCTTTAAAATACATCACCTCCAAAGATATTGCCAATGTATTTTTACATTTGTTCTCACGATTCGGATTTCCACATACCATCTTATCCGACCGGGAAACCCAATTCATATCGGCTGCAACGCAAGCCCTTACAAAAATGTTAGGAATTAAACAGCATTTTACAACAGCTTATCATCCAGCCAGCAATGGAATCGTAGAGAAGATTAACGGAGACCTAAAACATATGCTGGCTAAGGTGACAGCAGAAAACCCATCTGAATGGGATACACTGTTGCCAACAGTGCTGTTCGCCTATCGGGAGATTCTCCATTCAAGCACGGGTTTCTCACCTTTTGAGTTAGTATACGGGGCTAACCCGCGTGGACCCCTAACAATTTACCATTAGTTAGTAACTATTGCGATTGAAATTCCAACCCCTAAAACACCTTATGAGATGGTAAAAGAAACACGCGATAAAATTATGAAATCGTGTATGATAGCCAAGGCAGCTTTGGATAGGAAGGGTCAAATCTACCGCCAATAAGCAAATAGAGGTGCTAGGACTATTAATCTTGAACTAGATCAAGACATACTGCTTTTACTCCCAGACAAACGTAATTTATTATTGACCTCATAGCAAGGGTCATTCAAAGTGGTACGATATATTTCAGATGTCGATTATGAAATATCGATAAACGGACACTTAAAGATATTTCATATCAACATGTTGAAACCCTACTTTTCACGACAAGAGACAGAACTGGAGACAGACGAACATAATGCACCCACACCTATTGATGAGACGACAGACATACATAACACAACTACACTAGTTAGCGAGACTGGCAAGGACGACGATATGCATACATTTAGTGAGCATACAGAAAACGCACTTAGCATCACCACCGTACTGAACCAGGTAGACGTCGACGGGATGGAACTACCTGTTCCAATTGTAGACAAGACTACGACATTAGAGTGTATACGGTTAGAACCGGGACTAACAGAAGAGCAACGACGACAGACATTAGAATTAGTGACGGAGTATAAGGACATATTTTCCGACATTCCAGGTAGGACGGACAGGATCGAGCACTCCATCCTTCTTTCGGACTCAAAGCCTATCAAATGCAGGCCGTACTCTATCCCACTTAGCTACAGAGAAAGTCTAAATAAGGAAATTCTTAATTTAGAAGCTAGTGGAATCATCCAGAAATCTACATCTGAGTACTCCTTTCCAATCGTCTTGGTAAAGAAAAAGGACTCCACAATTCGTCTCTGTGTGGACTATAGAAAACTCAACAATGTCACTAAGATCGACGCAGAACCAATTCCTTCCTGCGAAGATCTTATTCTTGATATGTCCACCTCCAAAATCTTCTCTAAATTAGACCTTACTAAGGGATATTGGCAGGTCCCTATGCAGACTCAATCCATCCATCTTACTGCATTCTCAACACCTTTAGGTCTTTACGAGTGGCGGTTTCTTCCTTTCGGACTTCGTAACGCTCCTGCCACTTTCGTACGCCTAACTAGAGATTTACTACATGGAGTGACGAATACGGTGACATTTATAGATGATATTTGTGTCCATACAGATGACTGGACAACCCACTTACTGAAACTCCGACAGGTCTTCGATAGGGTGCGACTCTTCGGTCTCACTGTCAAACCTAGCAAAGTTGAAATGGGCCTACAAGAAATTGATTTTTGGGCCATGTCATTTCACAAGGACAACTAAAAACTGACAATAGAATTGTTACTAAAATTATGAACCTGACCATGCCTACAACAAAGAAGCAGGTCAGGAGCCTTTTGGGTTTAGTAAATTATTATAGTAAGTTCATACCGAACTTAGCCGAAATCACGAGTGTATTTTCTAATGTGTTGAAAGCATCGGTAAAATTAGATGTCAAAGATGCATTATTAATTTCTGCATTGTCAAAATTTAAACTCCTATTTAGTAATGTACCAATTCTGCGTTTGCCTAATCCTAGGCTCGTTTATTATCTTAGGACAGATGCCAGCACGATCTCCATCGCTGGAGTACTAGGCCAGTTGTACGATGGCATCTTCCATCCAATTTGCTACGTGAGCCGCAAGATCACACCTGCTGAGTCCAGATATTCCATATCAGAGTTGGAAGCCCTAAGTGTCATCTATTCAGTAAGGAAGTTACATCGATTTCTAGCGGGTAATCACTTCGTAGTACAGACCGACAACTCCCCAATCACGGTCATACAAAGTGGGGTGCATCGCAATGACCGCATCTACAGGTGGTCGTTAATCTTACAAAATTATACTTTTAGTATAGAGCATATTAAGGGTAACGACAACATTCTTGCTGATACCCTTAGTCGACCATCTGAGGTAGAAGTACCTGATACTCCACATGAAATGTAGTCTAAGATAATGTAATTTAGTACACTTAAAATATCCTGTGTAAAATATTCTACGTAATACATAGACATCATGATCAGGACTGTGTGCTAATAACAGGGAATCACCATGTGTCCATAAACAGCAGAATAACAACTGTGCTCCAAGAACAAGTGAATCACCGTGTGTACATAGACAGCTCGTTACTTACTATGCTCCATTTGTGGTCCGGTGAATCACCTGTGTTAATCATGGAAGAACAGTGCCAGAACAATGCGTAAATAACAGACACGAATATACATGTCTACGACACAAGCGGACTCTACGAGTGGAAGAATAGCCATAAGACACTAGTATGACTGTGGAGACGATTTAATATACCCAGGACAAGTGTGTAACTGTGAACTGTGCCAACAAAATCAATTTCTGAACTTTACGGCAACCACTAACCTGAGGTAGTTAAATACCATGTATACACATTTAGCTATTGTGATATGTATTATAACATGTTTTTAATACAGTGAGAAATTATAGTTAGATTAGTTACTTTAATATACATTTAGAATAGAATTAGGTAATATGATAGAATTTTTTTTTTGTAGTTTAGATAAATCACTAATTTACCCATCTACTTAGGATAGTAACTTTAAATTTAATAATAGCTTATCAAAGACGAGGATAAAAAGTTAAGATAGGAACAGTACCAGTTAGTTCATTTCATTTCACTTTATTTCATTCCATCTTGATGAACACTTTAACAACCTCATCATTTAGGATTAAAAGTAGTTTATACCTTATAGGATTATACATTTGAACATACATCATTTACACCATGTATAGTAAAATTATCAATCATATTTTTTCATTTAGACATTAAAACATTCTGCTTTTTAAATAACCCATTATTTATAATTTTGTTTACCATTTAAAATTCACATTACTCAGTTTAGAAGCAGGAAAAAAAAAAAAGGTACATGACTCATCTCACATCATTTTCATTTTTTAGTTAGTTAAATTACTTCCCTTAAATTAGTGCAACAAATTAGAATATATATATTTATAGAATTAGTATTAGTAATTCAGTAGAATGTAGTGTTTATTATTATCAGGGTACAAACTATCAACCCTATTTCATCCATGTAAATATTTTGTAAATACATGACTCGTGCAGTAAGTTACGCACAGTCATTAAGCTCAACTCTTTTCAAACTGAGCCAAACTTGTACAGTGTCACTTCAAGGTTTTTAAATAATAAATAATTGGGAGAATAAAAGATGTATGACAGAAGTGTGAAAGTGAGAGAAAATGGAAAATATAGAATGGAGAGTGAAGACAATCAGCGGATTTTTTCTGCCGCTCAACGCGACTTTTATTATTTGTCTGCGTCAAGCGTTTGCTTTCAGTATTGAAATATGCTGTCTCGAATGTGTTGTGTGTAGTTTTGTGTTAGCCATAACTACATTAGACCTTAGGGAAAGTATTTTAAGTCTCATAAGACGGAAACGTAGTCACGAATTAGTGTTATACACTTATTTGTGGCCACATTTAACCGGATTATAGCACTTGAAAACTTACTTACATACAAATTATAGACAGACACACATGTTAGAAGATTAATTACGTTATTAGTTACATCTAAACACGCAAACAACCAGGAAAACAAACATGTAAAGTGCATACATTTTTGGAACAAGGGGAGATAACTTCGGGTCAGGGGACACAGTAGACAGCGAAACACTAACTTAACAGTGAAAGATAACTTTACACGCGGAAGCGATATAGGTAAAGCCTGTCGCACACAGCTTGTGCAAGGGTTGTTTAATATTATATGGGGGACATGAAGCAATTCGTGTGTTGATCCTAAGAAAGTCAACTTTGTATGGGTAGTGAGTTAATTTGCTATTTGAGGGCAGGTCTTATAAGACAATGGTCCGGTTCAGACAAACCTCTAATAAATATAATATTGCGATGGAGAAGAGGGCTCACGCCAACCAGACAAGTGTGTGGCGATCACCAGTAGCCAAGTAAAGTAATACTACATTGTGACAATAGTCAGTAGAGGTCTATTGAGTTACCCAGAACCAAGTTATCAGTAGTCTTTGACAAAAATTAGACACACTAATTTTTAGAAACCTCTTGCGTCACAACCATGAGTCAAAGTTTGTAACGCAACACAGGAGGGGAGGGTGTGTGTCAAAGACTAGAATACATAGGAGGGAAGACCACCCTGAATGAGTGGTCTACCTCAAGTAGATTAGAGGTAACCCAGTGCCCCAACAAGAGGGCAGGGTAGGTGTAGGGAGTAGATAGGGAGGAGAACTATCAACAGTTCTCTCATGAGACACGTAAGTGTCAACCAGAGGGTAAGCACTCTGGTCACGGTGTAATCACCTCAACGTGATAGACACCAAGAACTTGGAATAGAACTCAAGAGTAGGCTTACTACTCTAAGCGTGTGGAATGATGTAGCACGCAAAAGCCGAAGTGCGCATGAAGACCCTCCGCGTGCTGTGTAATCAGGACGCGGAGGATTGTGAGACAGGGGACGGACTTCGTAGCGGACACATCGCTTAGAGTCGATGCGTCCTTCTTTAAGTGAATAGATAGATTTAGCAGTAGGGCTAGGGACGACTAGAGATAGGAAGTTCTGTGTATTCATGTGTGATTCAATAGAGACAGTTTTGTGCACTTATGTATTGTAAGAGCCAGTGGCAATAAAAATGTGTAATCAATTCCTCTCGTACGACTGACAAGTCTTTTTGTGTGGTGCGAGAGAAGTTTATCCCTGAATGCCTGTAGCATCGCTTGATGACATTCTTCTTCTTCTTCTTTTTCTTCTTCTTCTTCTTCTTCTTCTTCTTCTTCTTCTTCTTCTTCTTCTTCTTCTTCTTCTTCTTCTTCTTCTTCTTCTTCTTCTTCTTCTTCTTCTTCTTCTTCTTCTTCTTCTTCTTCTTCTTCTTCTTCTTCTTCTTCTTCTTCTTCTTCTTCTTCTTCTTCTTCTTCTTCTTCTTCTTCTTCTTCTTCTTCTTCTTCTTCTCCTCCTCCTCCTTCTTCTTCTTCTCCCCCCTCTACCTGCTAGTACTTATGTCCCTGTTTTGAGATCCATTCTTTCCAATCTAATATGTAGAGGGGGTGGGGGTGAGGGGGTGGGTGCGGGTGCGGGGGCGTTTCCACCTCATTCAACAAGCTTCTTCAGTCTTGGTTATAATTGTGTTTGTTCATATTGAAGTTATAACTATTCCTGGTCCTTTGTGCTTTAGAGGCCTTTAGATGATTTCTGCTGATGTATGCCAGGCAGAGTTACTTTCTATCTTTGTTCTGCATTCCTTCTTTCACTGGCAATTTCTCCGATACTTGTTCCGTTGCTACTGGATACACATTTTACTACAATAGCTTCACTTAGCGTATGCTTGTACATTTTCAATGATAAATAATATCCAAAAACATTACCGTTCTTCGCTCAGCCATTGTATAACCCCCCCCCCCCCCCCTCCCTCCCTCCCCTCCCCACTCCTTTGTCAGCTCCATACTACTTCATGCTGTGATAGTTACAAGTTTCTAAGTAAAAAGTTATTTATAACGGCTAGATTGTAATTGGAAAATTGACGGTTGGGGGGGGGGGGGGGGGAAGGGGGTTTAAAGGAACCCCCCCCCCCCCCCCCCCAAAAAAAAAAAACACACACACACACACAATAAAAAATGTCCTCTTGAAGGCGTATGTTACCAGTTTGAACGAACGAACGAACGAATTTAAGTTTCAAAGAGTTAAGAGTTTTGCACGCAGGCCAGTCTGGCATGATGTCCTTCTTATCTCTCTACTCTCATGCATTATTGCATTCATACATCACTTATAAAGCTAATCTTAGACAATAACAGAAACAATATGCCTTAAGCGCACGAAACATGTGCAACATTTAAAAAGATGCATGTCTCACTAAAACAAATTTGTTACATGGTAATTATAATTATCTATGGTAGATGTACTCTACCACATATTACCACTACTTCCATAGTTTTACAACTAGTTCCATATCTTTTGGTCAGGCTATGAGAAGAAATAAATTGGATAACTTGGTGACAACTGGCAAGATAGAGAGGAAGAAAACACGGGGTGCGCAGAGTAGTAATTACCTGAATTGCTTGGCCACGTTGTATGATCGAGACAGGAACGCTGAGCTGATCCACGACTCTGGTGATCGAGTGAGATGGCAAAACATGACCGCCCACGCTTACCGGCTTGGCACATGATGATGATGCTATTTTATGATCGATCGACATTAGTAGTGTTATATTTTCTACATCACGGTAATGCTATTTACTTTCCAAGAACTTTCCTGGTACCAATTTTTAAGGTCAGCCCAGATCGATGAAACAAATATCCGTGACTCGCCTGGCATTCGAGCACATAACCACCTGGTTGACATCCAGCCTGTTTGCCAGCATGGGTGCTTAGATGGGTTTCCATTAAAGCGTATATTGTCTAGCAAGTACGTATCCCGTATTGCTCCAGTCAATAGGTGTCATATTTCTCCCATAGGATCATGGGTAATCAGTTACCTCACGTCAAATATTCCTACCGAAACTGACGTCATCACGATGGGGCAAGATGGTCGCTCATTCTTTCCGCTTGTTAGGCGCAATGTTTAGTTTCATTGTGTTTCTTGTGATCCGCAGGTTGTGGTCGCTAGTTCTGTTGCGGAGTGCTGTATAAGAGCTTAGATCAAAAGGTAATGTTGCCTGGTAAGCATAACTGAGAGATTCCCAGCTAGTTATAGCGAGCTACAGTTCTCAAGTCAAGCATTCCCATGGTAACAATCGCATATCGTTTTCAGTGATCAGTCAAGTAGTTAAAACTACAACACATTCACGACGAGTTGCTAGACGCCCCACGAGCTCCTGGGTCTCCTCAATGACGTGTTGAACAATTATGTATCGATATTTGGTCACAACAACGCCACATCTGTGAGCAGTTTCCCCTTAAATCACTATCAGAAGCTCTCAAGCCGACGCTAGACGCATACCCACAACATGCCTCCCCCGAGACTCCCTAATCCAGACCCTGACGAGAGCATTTACTCGAACTATCCTGGCACACGGATCTCGGCTCCAGAATCAGAGGCAGCGTACATGTGGATTTACCACCCTTAAGACACTCTACCCCAGAAAGTAGCTTGATATATGGGAACTTGAGTGGCACTGTACCGGCCAATGAAAACGCACTCCTTGAACTTCTTCAGGCTCTGGACAAAAGTGGTGATGAACGATTTGTCTATGATGAACAGCTACTCCCAGGGCAAAAATCAAGACTAGGTTACTCAACTCTAGAAGATAAAGATCCTATGATGTTTTCATTGACGGTCAGAAAGTGTTTGGGCTGGATGATGATAACTTTCATGCCGTTGTCAAATAAAAGGATCTGGCAATGATTATGTTTTATGATCCAAAAGCGGCAAGACATCAAGACAGCGATCAATTTGTGGCAGTGGATTGCCAGTGATATTCCGATCTATGTAAGTGCCTGGTTTTACTACAAATCCCGCCAATGTTCAGAATCCACTCTTTTGGGAAAGTCCTGGGCACCATCCGAGAGACGAGCATGTTCGATGACAGGTCCTTGATACAACATCTGGACATTCTGAATGAAACTCTGGTTACAACTTCCAAACGAACCTCCAATGCACCCAAGTTGCCGGTTACAGAATCTATATGCATTGTGACTAGAATATGTGGCTTAAATAAAACACAAGGCTAATTCATAAATCCCACCTCATCTATTGACATACGGCAGAAGTCTTATGGATTGGCCTGATTGTCAGTGTGTATTTTTGTCACATGTCGTACTGCAGACTAAACATATATAGTTTAGTGTACTGATTATCAGATTACTGTTGTTGTCACTGCTTCCTTTGGTGACGAGAGTTAGGTTTCCATTGTGTGGTGACTTTCAATATATACTTACAATTTGATAGATGTTTTATTACATTGGTTTTGTTCCCTGTATACATGTATATACTGTGTTCGCCAGGAGTGAGGCGCTGGAATCTCTTGCCCCCGGGTAGATTGGGCCCGTTAGCTAATAATGGAAAACTCCGATTATAAACCCCTAAGTTTAAGGTGGACCGACGTGCCGAGGACTGAATGGCCACGGGTGAGTTGGTCGTGAACGTGGAACGTCTGGTATGCGGGCGGGGCGGCGCCAGGCGTATGGACTCCTGAGGGACATCCCCTGCCCCTTCCCTAGTAAGCAGGCAATGCTAGGGTGACCGTTTATTTCCTGCAATATCCAAACTTTGCCTATGGATTTATTTAAACACGGGAATCGTCGCCGGAGCTACGGAGCACGTGCTCTGCGCTTGACACATCACTCAGTGGCTAGCGAAGAGAGAGTGAGGAGGAGAAGACGAGGAAATGGTGTGAGAAGACGGCATAGAAATAGGAGGGCAGGCGCCAGGAGAACAAGACGAAAAGTGGAGAGACTTGGTTTCAACCATGTAAGAGTGGGATACTGGAACTGTCGTAGTGCCAGGCAGAGAGGTCCTGTATTGGAGAGGCTAATATATGATTTTGATGTCCTCATGCTCCAGGAGTTAAATACAGATAAATGCCATTGGCCCGGGTACGTCAGTTATATAAATCCCACTGGGCAGAAGAGACATGGGCAAGGTCTGCTGGTGAAGAAAGGAGTAAAGCATGTGGCAGTTGACTTGAGCCAGTGGAATCACAGTGCAAGAGAGGTCCAGGGTATACAAATGGAGATTGGTGGCTTAAGTTGGAACATCATAAATGTATATGCCACAGTGGACTGTTTTGTCAGAAAGGAACAATGGGACTGGCTTAAAGGAATTAGAGGACTTACCAGGCGATAGGCTACTCATATGTGGAGACTTCAATGCGAGAAACAGAGATTGGGACAGTAGTGGAGAAAATCGACAAGGAATTGCACTTGCGGATGCCATGGTGGACTCCGATGTGGTCTGCATAAATGATGGTAGGCCGACTAGAATGGCAATGAGGCCTGGCGATGCAGATACTGCTATTGATTTGGCACTTGTCTCCCAGTCATCAGTTCTTGATGTAAAGTGGACTGTTTTGAATGACCATGGGAGTGATCACATGCCATGCTCAGTCCTGATCTCTAAGTCCAGGAAAGTTGGGGCTGGGAGAGCGCGCAAGACCTTCCGGTATGAGCGGAGCGACAGCCTTCTTGGACGCCTCAGACATGGGGCATGCAACAGGACTGTTAAAACTCCTTTTTTGCAGCCCCCATGGTGGACCCCAGAAGTAGACAATGCGTGGAAAGCAAAGAGAGCTGCAGTGAAGCAGCTAAGGAAATTGCGACAGACACCCCTAAGCTCACGAGAGGAAGTGGACATAGCGGAAAATGACAAGAAAGACAAGGTTGAGGCTTATAAGCGATGTGCTGCAGAGGCCAAGAAAGTAAAATGGGAATGTTTTATGAAGGATATTGGAGGTGATAAAACACTGCATAAATTCTGGAAACTGTACAGACAAATGCAAAGAAAAGATCGGCCTATGACAGTGGGAACAATTTATAAAGAGGATGGGGTTCGCGTGACAACAGACAAGGAGAAAGGGGAGGCGCTTCTCCATAGATTTTTTAGAGCAGACCAATCATAGTGATGCGGATACCAGGGATGCAGTTACAGTGGAATTATCTGGCACAATAGAGAATATGCCTTACGAAGACTGTTTGAAGATGTTAAACATATTTTGCAAAAGGCAAAAGACACGGCACCAGGGCCTGATGGTGTCAGGTATGGCCACATGAAGGCTTTGAGCGATGCAGACCTGAAGGAGATGGCCGGCTGCTTTAATCAGAGCATTAGGACAGCGTCAGTACCGCAGGATTGGCTGCATAGCTATCTCATCCCTCTCCCAAAACCATACAAGGATCATTCAAAGCTTGGCGGCTTTAGGATCATCACCCTTCAAAATACATTTGGGAATGGTTTAGAGAAGATAGTCACTGTTAAGCTGCAGGATTTTTTGGAAAAGGGAAAGCTTCTTCCAAGAGGCCTGGGGAGCTACAGGCCAGGAAAAGATACCTGGTCAAATGCAGCCACCTTTGCCTTTGACGTTTATGAGGGGTTCCAGAGTAGACAGGAAACGATGGCGGCAGCGCTTGATCTTGAGGATGCGTACAATAGAGTTCGCTATGATATTTTGATGACCGCACTTATGGAGAAGGGGGTCAATCCCTGGTTGGTGAACTGGATAGCAGCCGTCCTGCATTCTTGTCAGGTTGCTCTCCGTCTGGGCGCATGGACCTCAGAGCCACATATTTTAACCCCGGGACTGCCACAGGGATCTGCAATCTCACCGGTTCTCTTTAATGTGTATACGAGCAAGATTGCATACCTAGAAGCACCAGGGGTTGGAAGGATTCTAACATTTGCAGATGATATTCTTGCATACAGGCAGGGGAGAAATAGGGAACAAACAGCCCAGGAGCTACAGGTGACAGTAGACAAAGTGATTGACTGGTGCACTGAAATGAGTGCTGTCATCAACCCGGAAAAGGCGGGGGTGTTGTGGTGCTCTCTGGACAACAGGATTGTGAGAGATGATACCCCAAGCCTCACGATAGATGGTAGAAGCGTCAACAGAGAGAACAAACTGAAGTATCTGGGAATCACATTTGACAGGAGTCTGTCCTTCAAGGACCATGTGGAGACGGTTGTGACAAGATCTCAAAAGGGACTCAATGCACTTAAAACTATGGCTGCAATGGACGCAGAGCAGAGAATGCTCTTCACACTATACCAGCACTTGATCCTCTCAGTGATTGATTATGGACTAGGACTGCTCACTGTCTCAAAGAGTCAGCTGGTGAAATTAGAGCGCATACAGAATGAAGCGATGCGGGTCATTCTGGGATGCACCAGAGACACTCCAGTAGTATGTATGCGTTACATCCTTGGTCTGCCTACTGTTGCTGGTAGGCACAAGGTGATGCAAGCGAAGGCATACCTCAGAGTAGCTGCAGACACAGATCACCCGTTGCATGAGGCGCTGGGCGTAGTTAAGGGTCAGAGACTGATAAGAGGGAAATCATGGATGGCTCAGGCGGAGGATACGATCAGATAGGTGTGCCCCTTGGAGAACATCAGGCGAGGAGAGGAGTGGGTCAGAGTGCCAGCTGTGCAGTCAGACTTGTGCAGAGTTGTAATAACATTGAGCCGGGAGTGCAGGGAGTGGCCAGCAGGGGCCACGGAAGTGGAAATTCAGCAACTAATTCAGGAAAATTCTCGCCCGGGTGATGTGATTATTTACACGGATGGGTCAGTGTTGAGAGGTAGGAGAAGTGCCTGGGGGTTCTTGGCAAAAACTAATGGTCGGCGTTTGGTGCAGGAGAGCCTGGCGTATGATGACACTACATCTAGCTTAAGAATGGAGATGGAGGCGGTCAGTGCAGCATTCCGCTGGATAGAAAACACGATACATACACACATTGTGATTGTAACTGACTCAGAAAGCATGCTGAGAAGGGTGAGAACAGGCAAGCTTCGTGCAGAGTGGCTTGCTTCGCTTCGGAGGTCACGGGTAGCAAGCATCACCTGGATCTTTTCTCCTGGGCATGCCGGTGTGCTGGGGAATGAACAGGCGGACAGATTGGCTGGCTCGGCAAAACTTGGCGGAGTATTGATGCATGACAAGGCAGACGTGGTTGCGGCCTTGTGGGAGCACGTGTACACCTCGGAGGAGCAGATGGATCACCATAGTCTGGTAAGAATGAGACAGCGAGGTGTGACGAGGGGATCTGGCCGACGCTCGACGCTCAGAGGGAAGGCGAGACGGACATATAATCAGATTGCTGCTGGAACTATTAGTGTTGGAACTCTTCGCTGGCTGCTGGGGATGGGGACGGAGCGCTTATGGGAATGTCCCGAATGCTGTGATGTCGGTTCCTTAATCAATCAATCAATCAATCAAATATTCCTACCTTTTATCATCCCCTGTATCCTCCTCATATTATTTATCTTTGTCTCTAATTATCTTCTTTATTAGGTCTCATTCTATTTCTTTCACCATTTAGGACCCACAGAAAGGAATGTCCCATTCACCCCAAAACTCCATATCGAGTATACATATCCACCTTTTTTCAGTATAAATATTCATCTTTGTTCAGTCGGCGACCCAGTTTTATTTATATATTCTAATATAAATCTTTGGCAATAAAATGTTGCGTTAATCTGTTGAAATATTCATAGTTTTGGAGCAATGCCATGTTAATTACAACGATTTACTGAAAAATTGTATCTTCTCTTCGGAAATGACTTTCATTATCAGTTTTAAAACATGGTTTAAAGCCAAGAAATCGACTTCAATGTACCGAGTTTTGTCACTTATGTCAGTCACTTTCCGCAAGATGGTCTGCAGGTAGCGTGGTACAGAGTACCAACTTCGTAGCTCCAGCGACCACCAACAATAGTATGAGAAAAAATTTCACTCGTGAACTGAATAGTGAGGTTCGAAAACGAAAAAAAAAAAAAATGCTGGTGTTGACTGCAACGTCTTGTAAAGGATATGCAACTAACTTTTTTAAAACAATATACCCAATACGGCTAGAACAGGGAATCTGTACTTTTATTCAACAGTAATTATATACTCTAATCTATGTCAACATAGTTATTAAATTTTCACGCGATTTATAATCCTCTTCATCTTTTCCCATTACATTGTATTTGCATTTCTGTATTACTGAATCTGATCTGACAACGAAAATCTTGGTAAATGAACCCAGGGCACTGAGTTCAGTAAATTACTGTAGAGTTCCCGCCAGACAGGGGGCTGCATTAGTTCAGAGGTCAGCACGAATATCTGTCAATTCCTTGGTCATGTGTTCGAATCCCCTGGTAGTTGAATTCCTCCCCCATTCCCATTTTTCAGGCTACCAGGTCGACATAACCTGAAATGGTTGCCAGGAAGATATATGGGAAGTAAACGCGACCGTTTATATACAGACCACATCGCCAACCATGTGCCGAATGGTCTAAACCTTTGGCCTGATCATATAGGTTCTGGGGTCACATCACGGTCAGTGCGCTTGTTTGCATAGAAAGGAGTCTGGTTCAATCCCTAACTCAGGGAGGATTACTTTTATTGATACCAGAGACAGTTCAGAATTGTCTTGGAGTCCACTCACCCTCGTGAACGTTGGTACCAGAGACGTTTCAGAATTGTCTTGGAGTCTACTCAGTCTCATGAGTATTGGTACCAGAGACATTTCAGAATTGTCTTGGAGTCTACTCAGTCTCATGAGTATTGGTACCAGAGACATTTCAGAATTGTCTTGGAGTCCTCTCAGCCTCATGAATATTGGTACCAGAGACATTTCAGAATTGTCTTGGAGTCTACTCAGTCTCATGAATATTGGTACCAGACACATTTCAGAATTGTCTTGGAGTCTACTCAGTCTCATGAATATTGGTACCAGAGACATTTCAGAATTGTCTTGGAGTCTACTCAGCCTCATGAATATTGGTACCAGAGACATTTCAGAATTGTCTTGGAGTGCACTCAGGTTCATGAACATTGGTACCAGAGACATTTCAGAATTGTCTTGGAGTGGACTAAGGTTCATGAACGTTGGTGCCAGAGACATTTCAGAGTTGTCTGCGAATTATCTGGGAAAGAAAGTCGACGAGGATTTAAAAAAAAATCAGGATGGCTGAAATGAAGGATGGGAAAGATATTAATGGAAGATGCTGCAATTATGAATAGAAGGGAAGATACATAAGCGAGTTATACGACAGAGAAAGAACAGAATTAACAGAAAAATGTAACTTAGATGCTCCATCAATACTAAGTTAAGAAGTTACTGATGTTATCTAAGAAATGATTAAAGGTAAAACAAATAGAGCAAATGATTTCACAATACTTGGATTAAAGTACTGGTAGAATTCGCAACAGGAATACAAAATAAATTGTTTAATGACGTTATGAGAACAGTAATTGCTATATACTAAAATCTGTATTTATAGCTCTAAAAAAAATGATAAGAAGCAATTTAATAGCGAACAATATCGTCCGATTGACGACATAGGCCATTTCACCAACTAATTCTCCTCTGCGTTATAATGGGAAGAAGACAAAGGAAGAAAAGGAAAGAAATAGAAAGAAGATGAAACGTAAGAAAAAAGTTGAAGATGGAGAAAAAGGAAAGAAGAAGAAAAAGAAAAAGGAGGAAGAATTAGTGACAATTCAGTGGTAAATTTAAAACAAAAATAATGCAGTATACACTTTCCGAACAATAATACAGATATGGAATCTTATACAGAAAGATCTATAGATTATAGCGATGTATTTGTTAAAGTGAAATATGAAATAATAATGTTGGGTAACATAAATGATTTCAGAATAACAGAAATAGTAATTGGCAACAAGTAGCAACAATAAAAATGGGAAATACAGTGGACAATCTCCCACCTCTCTCTCTCTCTCTCTCTCTCTCTCTTTCTCTCTCTCTCTCTCTCTCTCTCTCTCTCTCTCTTTCTCTCTCTCTCTCTCTCGCTCTCTCTCGCTCTCTGTTTCTCTCTCTGTTTCTCTGTTTCTCTCTCTCTCTCTCTCTCTCTCTCTCTCTCTCTCTCTCACACACACACACACACACACACTCACTCTCTCTTTCTATCTCTCTCTCTAGCGAAATAATAATGAGATACATCAAAGGTGAGATAGATCAAAGTTCTACCAGAAAACGAGTTGGACGTTGAAATATAAACAATCCACGGCAAGTAGATGGCACAACATTGATAGCTGAAAACGAAAAACACCTGCAAAATCTGTTAGACACTGTAGTAACAAAGATTCGAATATCAAGAAAACAGAATCAGTGATTGTATAAAACAAAACAAAAAACAACATATAACAACTAAAGTGGGATACTACAGTAGAAGGGTAAATACATAAGCAAAGAAATACGTAAGTTCAAATAGCTGAGCCCAGTCATAACAGCAGCTGGAAGATACGTGACAAAGAATTATAGCAGAAAAGACCAAATAATATCTGCATTTCAGAGAGACGAAAAGTATCTTAATCTATAAATCACATTCAGTGAATGTCAGAAAGAGAATTAAAACACTGTAAATGGCAATTTTGACCGCCTTAACCAATTTAATGCCAAATAAACAGTATGTTTAGGTCAAGCATGATACATAGTCAAATTAACAAATTGTATATATACATTTCCGCTCACTGAATATTGAAATTGAGGAAGATACTACGAAACAAAACTAACAACACTATGAGCCTAGTATGACGATATGTTGCCCTTCTCTCCATATGATAAGTCATATTTAGCAATATTCTATCCCTCGGCACTGAGGCAGTTAAAGCGATTTGGGCATGTCGTGCCAGACACATTGTTTCCAGAACAATTGGACACTCGATGGGCATTGGGCGAAGTACCTCGTCGCCCGCCTTAAATTCCCAAGGTATTTCCTAGTACCCATTTTAGAAATAAAGATCAATTTTAAAAAATCTTCCTCATACGGATTCGAACGTATGTTGTTTGTCCATCAAGAAGAATGATGATGACCATTCATTTCATCCAGTCGGGTTGAAAGTATGCAACCGTGAGTTCTAAGATGGCAGATAAGGGTTATTTTGGCTCGAAATGTTCTTTGACAATGTTGGCAAAGAATGTGTGACGTTCCAGGAGGAGGATCTCCTACAATGGTTTTTCTGTCCAGCCCTTTCTTCACAGCTCTTGCAGTCCTGGTTGCTTCACAAGGGACTGCGCCCTTGTGTAATGATGTACGCCACGAATTTCGGTCTTTGGCAGCAGTCTCCTAAGTGTCATGATGAATTCCAAAAGCATTTAGTGAGATTTTCAGTGTCTTTAAAACGTTTCCTCTGGCCGCCTTGGGAGCGTTTACCACAACGTAGAATATTCGTTTAGGGAGCCTGTGATCTGACATGCGAGTAAAATGAAAGACCAGTGAATCTGATTCTTCATTAGTAGAGTGTGGATACTGGGCATGGATGCTCTTTCTAGGACTTCAGTGTCTGGGATCTTGTCTTGCCATTTAATCTTCAATAGCTTTCTAAGACAGACTGTGGGGAAGTGGTTTAATTTCCTAGCGTGTCGCTGATAAACAGTGCATGTTTCACAAGCATATAACAGTGTTGAAAATACAACCGCTTTGTAGACTTTCAGTTTTGCAGGCTTATGACTATCGAACTTGTGACTATCAGACCGGCAGACATTTCTAGAGTACATGTTGTCCTGTATGGAAGTTATTCGTGAAATGTGAACGAACGTAAACATTCGAAAACCTTTGGGGGGTGGCTGAGATGTCGTTTGTGAGGCGAATGTTATGTATATCTTGGGGCAGCTGAGATGTGGTTTGTGTAACGAATAATGCGAATAACTTGGAGGCAGCTGAGATGTGGTTTGTGTAACGAATAATGTGTACACCTTGAAAGAAGCTGAGATGTTATATGTGAAACGAATGCTGTGTATAACTTGGAGGCAGCTCAGATGCGTTTTGTCAAACGAATGGTGTGTATACCTTGCATGCAGCTGAGATTTCATTCATGAGACAAATGTTCTGTATCCCTAGGAGGCAGCTGAGATGTGGTTTGTGAGACAAATGTTGTGTATACCTTGGAGACAGCTGAGATGTGGTTTGTAAAACGAATGTTGTGTATAACTTAGATGCAGCTGAGATGTGGTTTGTTTGACGAATGTTGTGTATAACTTGAAGGCATCTGAGATGTGGTTTGTTAAACGAATGTTTTGTATACCTTGTACGGCCAGAATAACTAACAAATGTCTGGTCAGTGCTAATGACAGTCGAATATTACAATCAATTATAAGAGCGCAACACACATTATTCTTAGATCACGCAGAGAACTTGATTAAGAACAGGATGGCTTAAATCAAAGAAGGAAAATGTATTAATAGAAGAAGATGAACTGATTAATAGATGGGGTGGATACATAAGAGAGCTATTTGACAGAGAAAAAGGAAACTTAACCAAAAATAAGTTACTTAGATGATCAATCAGTACTGATTGATGAAGTCATTGGTTCTATCAAAGAAATGAAGACAGAAAAAAAAAACGGATAGATCAAATGAAATCAGAGTAGAGAACTTGATCAATGTACAGGCTTAAGGAAACATCGTGACAAGAGCAAGGAACGACGGTAATGAGGCAGAAGCAGACAGAGAAATGATGCTAGATAGTTTACGACGGTTACTATGCAGGGATATTATTACTTGTATTGATTCAGAACACCACAGGCCAAGATCAGAGGAGAGCTGTGAACGCCTAGCTATATGATAGGGGATATAATAACGATGTATACGGGAACATAGACACACGCAAACGATAGACAGAGGAAATAACAGAGTCCATGGGACTCTCGACATATGAAGCCCATAAACGGACACTCTCTCGTTGTTTATGCCTCGACACCGCAAGGTAGAAGCGTAACAAGATGAGATCAGAGTGATAAATCTATAAATATACATGTATATGCCTATGTGCGCACTGGTGTAGGTGTCAGTGTGTGTGTGTGTGTGTGTGTGTGTGTGTGTGTGTGTGTGTGTGTGCACGTTTATGGATTAGTGTGTATGAGTGTGTTTTTGTGTGCATGTATGTATGTAGTTTTTTTTTTTTTTTTTTTTTTTTTTGCAAGACCAGGACAGATAAATGCGCTAAAATAAAGACAAATAAGGATCTTCTTAAAATATCCAGAAAACAGAACACATGATTACATCACCAAAAAAAAAACATAACACCAAAATGGGATATAACAACATAAGTGTTTAAAGTATTTCGACCAAAGAAACATTCATTTCTTCTCTTCCCATGATTAATAACCTTACAGTAAGCACCGGAGAAGTTCGAGCGAGATATGTCAGTCAGTAAATCCGTTGTGCCTTCTATGTTGAAATACGGGTTTCCTAGAACATCTCACTATTAAAAATTAGCAGATCTAAGAAATACAACCTTGACACACAAGATTCTTTGATATCAAAGACATAATAATATAATGGGACTCATACTGGAGTAAAGGAATTAAAGGCAACAAGTCGAGAGAGCATCAAAGATATTATGGACGGATGTTATTTAGGTGGTGTCACATTGCTGCTTGCCATTAGGAAATTTCTTATTTGCCGCATTGGTAATGTGAGCGTAGGTTGTTCTCAAATATTGAAACTGAGCACTGAAGTGTTGGACAATTTGATGCTTGGTCTATTGGTTGTAGATCCTTTGAAAGACTGCCAGTTTTAACTCTTAAATCCGATGCCTTTGGGAAGCCGTGGTTGGGATGTTTGGTGTCCTTATACGGCTTAGCAGGTAACAGGTTCGATTCCTGCATAGGGCTCGTTTTTAAAAAAAACGTTATTATCTAATGTATCACACGTCAACCTGATATCTTGGGTAGTGAGATTGAATGACTGGCCTCCTCGGATAAGTGCGAAAAACATGAGGTCTCGTGTATAAGTTGCAAACTTTAAGAATAATAAGGTAGTTGGAAATCGCAAAGCGGTGGCCGTAACACCAATGCCGTTGCAAAATGGTTAGGAAATGTAAAACCTATCCACGGGTAGAGCACTTTATCTGGGATGGAATCTGTCTGCAGGAAGTAAACGTTACAAAATGCATGTCCGAGACAGACTCACTGAGCCCTGAGATGCATATCTTGGTGTGACGCACTACTCTCAAAAGAGAAGAAGAAGAAGAGGAAGAAGAAGAAGAAGAAGAAGAAGAAGAAGAAGAAGAAGAAGAAGAAGAAGAAGAAGAAGAAGAAGAAGAAGAAGAAGCAGAAGAAGCAGAACAACAACAACAACAACAACAACAACAACAACAACAACAACAACAACAACAACAACAACAAGATGCCATCCGATGCAATTTGTCCAGTTTGTCTGAACCCTGAGAATATTTTACAACTTTCGGAGTAAAGTTTGTGTGGAGACTTTTCTCTTGATTGTGTACCGTAGTACCATCTTTATGAGAATGTGTTTCATCGCTGTTCTCCCTCTCACTGTCTCCCAAAACCAGTGGAATCCCCAATACCGGTATTGGAAATTTCACATTTACGAAAAGGCATATTAAGATGTGGGATCCATTTGAGTCATCAAACGCGCTGATTGTTTGAAAGACCTGTCCAGCCAAAACAAAAGACACAGATAAGTAACTTTTACATGTATATTTTCTTGCAGTTTTGTCGTGTAGTTTTGTCGGTTTGTATTTGTTTATTATGTGCTGACGAAGACTTGTAATGGTGTCTAGTAAAACTCACAATCTACTTCTCGCTATCTTGTGATTCATTCATATTAGGATGTGGGATCGCAACAGCATAGTCGCAAGTAATTCACCTGCCGGACTGGTGGTCAATGATTCCATCCGGAACAGATTCGGATTTTTAAAATTGGCCTAGAATCATGGGTTGACTAAGCCTAAACTGGATACCAGGGGAAAAAGGCGGCAAGCATGATACCAACCATGCCATCCCCTGAGTGCCACTTTATCTTTAAAAATAGGGTCTAGTTCTATCACCGTATACCCAATGCGTCATAAATTAGTCAGCGCCGAATGATGATATATCGCAAAATGAGACCTCCCATTTCTATGCAATAACCATAGAATACCATACTAGGGTCATCGTGATATTTGCTTTATTTCGTGGTATCTTCAGCTGTGTCAATGCTCAGTGAACGGAAATGTGTATTATAATACTTGTTTATTCAATTGTGTACCATATCTGGTTCAAACCTTCTTTATGTCTTGCACTGAAACAGTGTAACATGGTCCCCGTCATCATCAAGTGTCTTGCCTGCTGGCGTAGGAGTTCATGTTTCTCCACATATCTCAGTCTTAGTGTTCTGGATCAACTCCATTCTACGGTCTCTATCCAACCAGCATCATTTCTCTTGGTCGGTCTCTGCATATCTTCCCTTTGATCTTTACAATCGTCCCGACATTCTCCAATGCCACTCTTCTCATCACATGACCAAAAAGCTGTTTGCCTCCTTCTTATTGTTGTATATAATGTTCTAGTTTCATTAGCCTCTTTCAGGCAATAGTCGTCAGTTACTCTGGCAGTCCAAGGAATTCGCAACATTCGTCTTTGGAACCATATCTCTGTTGCTTCAATTTTCTTCCTAATGTGGTCATTTACATTCCAAGATTCACTACCATACAGCATAACTAGTTCTATATAACACTTTAGGACTCTCTGTCTTACATCCAACGGTAGTGACATATTGTATCAGATAATTTTCAATTTCCCGAAATGCAGCTTTTACTTGCCCTTTTATATTCTTAATCTCTGATTAAGAGACACCATCTGGTGTTATAAATGCCCATATGTATTTAAAGTTACCTATTTGGTTAAACATGTTCCCTTCTATTTCCATTTCACATTTCGGTGTCATCTTTGTCTTTGATATCACCATTGTTACTGTTTTCTTGATATTCAAGTAGAGTCCTATCTTTACACTCTCTGTAACTATAATGGTCCCACTTTTCTTATATTAGGATATACCAAGCTCACGATTCAACACAGAACAAAATTCTGTTGTCAGCCGGCTTCAGCGCGATGCCTAGTGGAAAGTCAACCCACTTTTTTTCGCTATCCTTTTACAGGGCATTGCAGTCGACACCAGCATTTTTCAGCTGCTGTTGATGTCTTAGCGAAGTTTTAAGTTCAGTAGTTTGTCATTGTTTCTGAAAGACCGGCTCACATACCTCAGTAAGTAACCAAAGCGATGCGATCTGCTGCTAAATCTCGCGCAGTTTTGTTTCGCACGTGGATATACGGGATTACAAACAACGTCCTTAACGCCTTCGCAGTGGAGACCGGCATCAACCCACTTTAAACGTCTCTAAAGGCCCTGTATAATGAGAATTGTGTTATTATTCTGTTATTCCCTTAAGGGCCCATGTCGAACTTGTTTGTATGTGATTCGCTGGGACATGGAATATGTAGCCACCAAGTCCTATATCCAATTGTCTGGCACCTCGCCGTGCTGACAGACTATAGTTTGTAAAATCGAGTTTATCCCTCTCCATAGCACAAAGCCATCCAGGGCCGATATTATAGATTATAGTTCTGCATGCAGCATTATCCCTCTCTCGGCCTGCATAGTTTACTCCAGAGGAAAGATAACACTAAAACGTCTGGAACAAGACAAGCTGCAGAAGCTGCCGGATTAGCAAAACACTGCTTTAGCTTTCTGCCTATCGGAGCTTCGGTACTAGACCAGTGGCCGACTAAGGCTTAGAGCCTATCTGTCCTGCCATGACATTTAGTCTGTAGGTTGCATTTCATCACACTAGGGTAAGGCTTGTACTCTCTCAATTGTGTTCATTCATCCGAAGCCGTTGGCACAATATGGGGTGTCGGTGGTGAGCCCCGCCCTACATTTGGTATTAACAGGAAGCATGTAATACCGTCTACTGATACGGTAGCTGACTAAGACCTGACTTTAATATCCAATTACTTGTCTATTATCTTAATGACTTTCACACAATGTCAATTTAAATTTCTGAAAATCCCATTTAACGACCACGTGACAATACGAACGAAAAGCCAGTAGCATACTCACCGGACAAAGACACTGAGTCCTAAAGATGGCAAGTCCTGTTTCATCACGTCCCACGTATGCTGTACTAGTTCCACCTGTCTGGTCGTCAAGTACTTGTTCAAGTGCATCACCTCACCTCCATCAGTCAAACAAGACACTGCTGGACTATTCCCCATTCTTGCCAACGGAACTGCTATAACAGCGACCTCTTCTCGTTGACTTAAATCTCAATCCAATAACTGGTGGTTATAAGTAAGATAGCAAGTTACTGATTCTTTCTTTCACTGCGTAGAAAAGCCCACTTTTCAGTTCCAGTATTGTATGCTCATAAATTTGGCGAGGCGATAGTTCTTGGCGTTCAAGTAACCAAATATTTACATTAAGATTGCTTCAACAAATCAGTCATTTACCCAAGACCAAATTACGTTTCTCATTTTCTAATTCCAGTTTGGTATAGAGTATATTTTTCATTCCTGTTTATGTTTAGTCTTTCTTTTGGAATTCAGTCTCTGGATAGCTCTTCCAGACGTCATAAATCAATATGGCAGCCAAGAGGAAGAGATTGGGTTCTAGCTGTGGTAGGAGACGATCATGCAGAACGAAATTACAAAGATCGAACCTGTATTAGAATGTAATGCCATGTTTCATGGGTGCCATTAAGTCGGACATTTGTTTTACTAGTCTTCTGTGGTCATGGTGTTTGACGGCAAGAAAACGACTGCAGACGTTGTGCTAGCTCTCCGGTTAAGGCAAACATGATTCTCCTGTAAAGTAAAGACACATGAAACGTGATGAAACTATTTCAGTAACAGCTGCTTTAGTAACAATTGTTTCAGTAACAACTAATTCAGTAGCAACTGTTTCAGTAACACCTCCTTCAGTAACAACTGCTTCAGTACAAACCGTTTAAGTAATAACTGTTTCATTAGCAACTGTTTCAGTAACAACTGCTTTATTATCAACTATTTCAGTAAAACTGTGTTCTTCTTCTTCTTCTTCAGCATTCCGAGCCATTGAGGTTCTTTGCTGCAGATTCAAGCCGTCTCCATTCGTCTCTCTGGTTGACCTTCTCTTGCCAGTCGCTGATTTCAAGCGCTAGTAGATCTGTATGTATATTATCTCTCTTCCGTCTTCTTGGTCTATCTCGGGGTCTACGGTCATTTATTTCTGAGTGTAAGCGAGATTTATTTCCATATTATCTTCCATTTTTTCTATATGCCCCAGCCATTGCAGTCTATTAGCCTTCATGATACCAGTGATTAGCGGGGACTTAAACAGATCATAAATGTCTTTGTTGCTTCTTCCTTTCCATTCTCCACTTTGTGTATCCCTAATGGGCCCAACGATGAGTCGTAAGACGTTGTTCTCAAAGGTTTGTAAACAAGGCTTCGTATCCTTTAGTCGTACTCCAGGTTTTAGAGCCATACAGCACAACTGGTCTGATCAGTGTTTTGTATATTGTGATCTTGGTTTTACGAGATAGTGCATTTGATTTTAGCAGATGTTGTAGTGCATATTATATCTTATTTCCATAGTTGATTCTAGCTTGTATTTCTTCCCTTATTATGTTGGAGCAGTTGAAGATTGTACCCAGATATTTGTATGTTTCCGTTCTTTTAATGCTCATATTATCTATGTGTATGTGGCCAGAGTTTTTAGCCATTCTTTCTCTTGAAATTGCCACATATTCTGTCTTGTCTTGGTTGATAACCAGCCCCATTTGAGCTTTTTCCTTTAAGTGAGTCAATATTTCCAATGTCTTTTGTTCATTTTCCCCTATAATATCTATATCATCTGCATAACCAAGCAGTTTGGATGTTCCTCCAATAGCACATTCCTCCTTTACCTTCTTTACAACTTTCTCTAGAGTCAGATTCTTCCATGCATAGTCTGGTCATGTTGATTAACTTCCTTGGTATTCCAATTCCTGCATAGCATTCCATAGACTATTCCTATGGACACTATCATAAGCCTTTTTAAAATCCACAAAAATGTTATGGAGATCTCTTTTATATTCCAAATTTTTCTCGGCTATTTGTCGTCTGATCTATTGTTGATCTGTTTTGTCTAAAACCCGCCTGGTGGTCACCTAATATGTCTTCTGAATATGGTTTTAGTCTATTTAGTAATACTGCGGATAGTATCTTATAGGCAAGCTTATGGACAGGAGTGATATTCCTCTATAATGTTCATATAGGAACTTGTCTCCTTTCTTAAAGATAGGTATCAATAATGACTCTTTCCAGTCATGGGGTAATTCTTCAGTCCTCCAGATTTTTATTATTAGTTCGTATAGCTTTAGATGTAATGCATGGCCGCCTGCCTTTATAAATTCAGCAGCAATTCCATCAGCCCCAGTTGCCTTATTGTTTTTAAGTCGTGTTATTAAATATAGGTTTTCTTCAAAAGAAGGTTCTTCAATTTGTGGTTCACACGTTAGAACCGCTTCCTGTGGGAAAGTGTTACTTGGAGTTTCACAATTTAGTAATTCAACAAAGTATTTTTTTCCACGTGTTACACATTTCCTCATTGGTATTTATCATATTCCCATTTTTGCCTGGGATATATTCCCATATGTGTTGTGTTGGTGCCCTAGTTTCATTGACTTCAGTTCTTTAAAAAACTTTTTTGGATTCGTTTTTCTGGTGATTAGCTTCCATATCTTTGATTATATCGCTCATATATTCTCGCTTCTGCTGGCGAACTATCTTTGTAGCCTCTTTACATTCAGTTCTATATTGCTTTTCATTTTGGATGTTGTTGATGTCATTTAACCACAACTGTCTGGCATTTTTTTCCAAATGACCGCTTCTTTACATTTTTGATTAAACCATCTGTTCTTTCTATGCGTGGTTAACACACCGAGACATTCTTCTGCGGTAGTTTGAATTGTATTCTTGATGTTCAACCAAGTTTGGTCAACGCTTTCCCCCAACGGGTTTTGTAGAATTTCAAGTTTACATTTTATTTCATTTCCAAATTTCTCTTTGACTGTACTTTCTTGCAGTTTTTCTCTGTTATATGTTGGGTGTACCCTTTGTAGTTTAGCATAGAAAGCTCTCTTAAGTTTCATTTTGCATGTTGCTTCAACTAGGAAGTGGTCGCTGTGGCACTCAGCTCCTCTATAACTTCTAACTTGTTGTATGTTTGATGCATTTTTGTTGTTAATTAAAATGTGATCTATTTGGTTATAGGTTCTCTTGTCACATGATTTCCAAGTTTGTTTATGTATATCCTTTCTTTGTAGTCTGGTACTGCTGATATGCAGGCCTTTGGCTTCTGTTAGGCCGATGACTCTCCATCCATTGTCATTTGAAGTTGTATGTAGGCTTTCCATACCGGCCACTTTTTTATAAGTTTGCTCTCTACCTACTTTTGCATTGAAGTCTCCCAGCACAATCAGGATATCCTGTTTGGGGGGTTTCTTTAATGACATCTTCCAGATCATTATAAAAGTCTTCTTTGATATCATCTTCTTTCTTTCCAGTAGGTGCATTATATTAATCATCGTTATATCTTTCCATTTACCTTTTATTCGTAATTTACTAATCCTGTCATTAAGAGCTTGAAAGTTTAGAACGTTCCCCCATAACTCTTTTTTTATGACAAATCCTGTTCCTAATTCATGTTTATTTTGGGTGTTTGCTCCATATATAACAATTATTCCATTTTGCTCTAAAGTACCGTCTCCTGGCCACCTTATTTCTTGAATTGCTGATATATCCATGTGATATTCAACCAGCTCCCGGGTTAGTTCTTCGGCCGCTCCAGCTCGATATAGTGTCCGCACATTCCATGTTCCAAATCTCAAAAGTCCTTTAACGTTCTAAGTTCGTTGTCCAAATAAGTCAGTCCGAATTCGAGGCTTATTTATCTGTTTCGTAACAAAATAGTTTTTACAAAGGTGGGATGTTAACCGCACGCCTCAACCCCCAACCTGGAGGACCCTGGTGTTTCTCTTTGTCTGTTCTCTACCCTTTGACCTGTCCGGCTTGGGAGACCCTGCTGGTAGCTACGCTACCGCCGGCATAGCTCTCAGGGTCATTGAGAAACTCAAGCTCCCCCACAACAAGGTGGAAACATCATCGAAAAAACCGTGTTCGTAACAATTATTTGAGTAACGACTTGTTCGGTAACACAAATTTCAGTTAAAACCATTTCGGAAACAACTGCTCCAATAACATCACTTTCAATAACACTGGACAATAACAACTGCTTCATTACCATCTGTTTCAGTAGCAACCATGTCAGTGAAAAATGTTTCAGTAATAACTGTTTCGGACACACATATTAATATAGAAACCTTTCAATAATAACGGTTTCAGTACCAACTGTTTAAATAACACATTTTTCAGTAACATCTGTTTTAGTAACAACTGTTTGGATATTAATTGTTTCCATAACAACTGTTTTACTAACAACATTTTTTAAAGTAACAACTGTTTTGGTAACAAATGTTTGAGTAACAACTGTTTTAACAACAAATAATTCATTACCAACTGTTTTAGGAACAATTGTTTCAGTACTAACTGTTTTAGTAACAACTGATTTAGTACCAACTGATTTTGTAACACATGTTTGGATATCAATTGTTACCATAACAACAGTCTTACTAACAACTTTCTTTTAGTAACAACTGTTTTATTAACAAATGTTTTACTAACAACTGTTTAAATAACAATTGTTTCAGTATCCACGGTATTAGTACCAACTGTTTTATTAGCAACTGTTTTACTAACAATTTCGTGGAAGCAACAGTTTGAGTAACAGCTGTTTCCGTGTCAACTGTTTTTAACAACTATTTCGATATCAAATGTTCAGTTATAACTGTTTTAGCAACAACTGTTGAAGTAGCAACCACTTTAGCATCAACTGTTTGATGTAGAATTGTTTCAGTAATATATATTTCAGCATTACATTTCTTAGTAATAGATCTCTCAGTAACATCTGTTTTAGCAATAGATATTTTAGTCACAGATGTTATAGTAATACTGTGTATGTTTCGGTGATAGATGTTTCAGTAATGGATGTTTCAGTAACATCTGTTTTTGTCATATATGTTTCAGTAACAGCTGTTTCATCAACAGCTATTTCAGTAATAGATTTTTCAATCATAGATGATTCAGTAATAAATGTTTTAGTCATAGATGTTTCAGTAACAGCTATTTCAGTAACATCTGTTTCAGTAATATATATTTCAGTTATGGATGTTTCGGTAACACATATTTCAATAACAACTATTTAATTAATAAATATTTAAATAACGGTTATTTCAGTAATAATATTTTCACACACAAAATATTTTCTTGAAAACCATGTCCGAAACAAATATTTCAGTTACACCTGTTTCGGTAATAACTGTTTCATTAACCAATGTTTCACTTTAGAACTGTCTATGTAGTATATGTGCCAGTAACAAATGTATCATTTACCACTGTTTCACGTTACAACTATTTATGTAGTAGCTGTGTCAGTAGCAACTGTTTTATTAACTACTGTATCACATTACAATTGTTTAATGTAGTAGCCGTTTAAGTAAAAACTGTTTCATTAACCATTGTTTCACTTTAGAACTGTTTATGTAGTCTCTGTGTCAGAAACAACTGTTTTATTAACCACTGTTTCACTTAAAAACTGTTTATGTCAGTCGCTGTGTCAGTAAAAACTGTATCAGTAAAAACCGTTTCTGAAACTCTCTATTTATAACTGCTTCAGAAACAGCCGCTTCAGTAACAACTGTCTATGGCAGTGGGTACCGGAGATATCATGGGAAATGAAACACTTCGAGGATTAGAACAGAGTCCCGTGGTTTGTTTGCTTGTCATTACACTAGGATATATATGTCTCGTGTCAATATTGTTTATTCATGTTACTAAAACTATGCCACTACTTTAACTGAAAAACGACATTTCATCAGTTGTAATTTAAACAATGTCAGTATTTGGCACTGGTAGAAGACTATTGGTAGGCACGTGCTGTTTGTCACTTGTCGTATAACGTCGCTTCTTATAGAATGCTTGCGTTAAAAGTGACGGTTAATAAATCACCGCGTTGGCATTTTGACATTTGGTTTCTATTTCTCTGTCAAAATTCCCATCTTCTTTGAAAAACCCGCCTAGATACTTGTGCTCTAGAAACAGTTTTACTTAGATGCTATGTTAATCCCGCCAATTGTTACATTCACAATTATAATCTCAACTTCTTCGTACAAAAACATGTATAGTGGAAACTAACAATCTGCCCACCGTTTTATTAGTCCTCCCAAACCGGCTGCACAGAAATTGTTTGACCTTAGACTGTTTAAAAATTCATATTATTTTGTATTTTAGCCAGTGTCTTGAGATTTGTTAGACCCGTTTCCTAAAGTCGTGGGTCATTTGTATCTCGACCCCCTCCCTTCGCCCCCACCACCCGCCCCCTTTTCCTGGTTACCTGGTTACCATAGGGTTATTTTATCCTCCTGAAAAATTAATTAAAAGATGCCATTGTCTCCCTGCGTGTAAACTCACTTTAAGAGGCCGGATCACAGACGTGTTCAGACTGTTTAGACAACGATAGCGGAATATATGGAAATATTAAAAATTAGAATATAAAATGCAAGAGGGACGTTCATGATACCGGGAAATTTCTGGAATTTAAAATGACATTAAAAGTAGTACCAAAACTTAGATTACTTAACGCTAAAATGGTACTGCTGTATGAAAAGCAAACACTGTGAAAAATTAAATCAGTTACTAATAAACTACAACATCAAGAGGAGGCAGTCATTGTTTTTGTGTGTGTGGCCATATTATAATAAGAAAAAAAACTGGGACATATTGTGACAACCGGAGAGATTTGTGAAAAGAGAGATAGAGGAAGACAGTGTGAGAAGATTCATGATAGTCTTGTGTCATAGCACTGAAGGGAGTCAACACACGAATTGATTCATGATGTCTGAGATTTTAATATGTGGAGAGGCATGATCGCCCGCGCCGACCGGCAAGTCACTGGATGATGATGATTTAACTACAAATATTAACCAATTGGTCCAGCGGAGAATAATACTAAATTGGCATTACCACCTACCGAAGCTGAGGGAGAGAAATAGATAGACCCCCACCGAAGGTGAGGGGAAATCGCTGGATAGGACCCATTGAGAACATTTGAGACTAGTATATGTTATGTATCACTGGAACCCAGGAGGCAAACGAACTAGAGGCAGACCTAAAATAGACAGAGAAGAGAAAATAGAAACAGATAGGCTTGTGTAGCTTCTGCGAAAAGATGAGGTGTACTAAACACGGACACAGTGTACTTACCTTCCCAGCGGACTGCATAAAAGTGAACATAAACCACAAAGTGAAAATCTCTTACGCCCGCCCCCAAAAGACAATCCAAAACATATATTTATTATGTATAATACATACATTTATAATAATAAAATAAAATAACAAAAGTATTCTAGGAAACAACAAACGACTTTTCGATTATATAAATCTACATCAGGGATTGGACAATACAAACAGATCTAAAGAAAAAAACGTAAAATTATAAAAATAATATTAAAACACAATCCCTTTGTTGTCAAGAAGGCACAAAAGTTGAGTTTAGCTTCGTTTTGAAAGGTACTCTTTTTCTACAAAGGTTGACTGAAATGCAGATGTTAAAATTACAAACAGTCAGACATGAATATATAGTGGGAAGTCAGCAGAGTTATACAGTAGCATATACACAAGTAATGATTCCCGCTGGATGGATGTATCCCAGGGCGTTGATTACCTGGAGAAGAGAACAAGAAACAGGTAAATGATATGGGGAGGACATTAGTCAGCTGTAGTAAATAGCAGAGGATACGACGTTTGGAGTGATTTGGTTAAAGGTCTATATTCCAATAGGGGATAAAGGTGACATGAAGAAGAAGAAGAAGTAGAAGAAGAAGAAGAAGAAGAAGAAGAAGAAGAAGAAGAAGAAGAAGAAGAAGAAGAAGAAGAAGAAGAAGAAGAAGAAGAAGAAGAAGAAGAAGAAGAGAAGAAGAAGAAGAAGAAGAAGAAGAAGAAGAAGAATATGAAGAAGAAGAAGAAGAAGAAGAAGAAGAAGAAGAAGAAGAAGAAGAAGAAGAAGAAGAAGAAGAAGAAGAAGAAGAAGAAGAAGAAGAAGAAGAAGAAGAAGAAGAAGAAGAAGAAGAAGAAGAAGAAGAAGAAGAAGAAGAAGAAGAAGAATATGAAGAAGAAGAAGAAGAAGAAGAAGAAGAAGAAGAAGAAGAAGAAGAAGAAGAAGAAGAAGAAGAAGAAGAAGAAGAAGAAGAAGAAGAAGAAGAAGAAGAAGAAGAAGAAGAAGAACAACAACAACAACAACAACAACAACAACAACAACAACAACAACGAGGAATATTAGAGAATATGTGCTGACAAATTTATCTCTTTGTGTAAAGTGTATTTATTTCGACTGACCTCCGAAATGTAAACAACGTCTTTTATTTCATAAGGAAACGCGTACCCTGGTAAGTGTAACCCCGTATGTTAACCCCATGTTATACTCTAGAAACATATTGAGAAACAAACATATTAAGAAGCTCGACAACACAGACATCAAATTTAACAGAGTCAGCGCCAAACAAAAAGTAGTTTGGGACCAAACAAAAATGGACGGCGGAAAATGCGAAGTAGGGATGTGTCACAGCTATGACTTACAGGTTATTCATATGGTAGCAGACACGCTGTATTATAAATCAAATTAAAGGTGGTTGCATAAGAAAAACTACTGTATATCAGACCATGACAGATACGGAATGTCGCTTGAAACCATTCATTACCCCGTGATACTAAATCAGTTAAGCTCTGCGACCTGGTCACATTTGAACGGAGCGTGTTTTGAGGTCAGAGAAAAATAGCTTTGTCATAGAAACAGAACATCTGCATTTTCATTAGGTTTATTTCAAAGAGACTTAATTATCTCCCGAGATAATTTGCTGGCTGTATTGAATTGTAGAGGGAAATGGGATAAAAGCACCAAGCTGTATGTAATTGTTCCACGATGATAGACAGACAGGCGCGCTAAATCAAAAACACACATTTGAAAGAAATTGTACAAAGCAAGCCTTATCTGTGTGCATTAAACATCGGTGTATACATCGGCAATGTGTAAATAGGCGAATTAACAATGAAAATAAATAAAGAAATCAAATTAAAAGCAAACACAGACACGAGATAAAGACGTGGCAACTGTCTAGACAATGTATTGTGTTTCTTCAATTTAGTGTTATTATATTGCGGTTATCTAAATATACAACCTTTTACGTAGCCGTCGATACAGGTAACACTTTAAAATGCAAATATAAGTATATAACTACGTATATTGAACTCTGTTGTACTGAGTGGACGTATGAGTCTTGACTTGAGAGATTTGAAATGCAATTACCTTTTTTTGTGATTATCCACACCAGCACATAGAAAGAATGGAAGATAATAGGGAAACAAAACTCGCTTACACTCAAGAAATAAATGACCGTAGACCCCGAGGTAGACCAAGAAGGCGGTGGAGAGATAATACATATACAGATCTACAAGCACTTGGAATCAACGCCTGGCAAGAGAAGGTCCACCAAAGAGAAGAATGGAGACGGATTGTATCTGCGGCAAAGAACCTCAATGGCTCGGAATGCTGTAGTAGAAGAAGAAGAATCCACACCAGAGATTTAGCTATAGCAGGATGTAAATTTAAAACAGTTGATAGTGCATGCTCCAGCCGGTATAAGAAAAAGAAGCAAAAGAAAACAGAAGAAGAGAGGAGGTGTTGGAGGAGATGGAGGAGGATCAGAAGAAATCCTTATCGCTCAACTGTTATCATCGCATTCTCTAACTCTGTATATGGACACGAGTCCATTAAAAGATTCGGGGAAGAGAAGAAGATGAACTCGCAAGGTTAAGCGACTTTTTGCGCCAAGACGATGCCAGTGCATGTCTTGAAACTTCCTTCAGAGCTACATTAAAACATAGCCATACTGACAAAGTGAAAAGCAATGCTTATCTTCAGCTTACAGTAGACGATCAGGTCATATAGGGCGTATGTGTAATGACTGTGCAGTGTTTGACAATATTGCCGCCCAAGGTTTGTATTGACCCTCTGTAAAGTTTATGCAACATAATAGGTAAGTACAAAACTTAGACAGGCAATATTTTCAAACACTGCACAGTCGTTAAAAATACACCCTGTACTTTGTAAGTTTTAATCAGACAGCACGCTGACATATCATGAATATCATAGGCTGAAGAAAATAAAATTGACACCAGCTTAGAATGGTTAATTGTAACGTTTAAATGATTTAGTGTCGAAGGATAATATATAACCAAACGTGACATTCCATGTGAACAATTTGACGATGTATCCGCAATCTAGGGTAAGCGTGTTATTTATTTTGTTTCGTAGCATCTTCCGCAATTTTAATGCTCAGTTAATGGAAATTTGCTTTATAGTACTTGTCCGTTTGATTGTGTTTCATATTTGGTCCATACTTATGTTTCGTTTGGCACTGAACCAGTTAATCGGTATTACCTTTTGGATTACAAACATTGATAACAACTGAAACTACAAACATACATTAACTGGTACCTGCGCAGAACTGAAAGAATACAATGGTATGACAGAATCAAAGAAGAAGAGGAAAAGTTCGTCGGATCGCTGTGTGTGTCATGGTTGCGTTCCATGAAGTTAACTAAGTAGAACTGCTGGAAAATTGAGTTGCCAAAGCCATGAACTACACGAATGAATCACACACCCACACCCACACCCACACCCACACACATACATACACACACACACACACATACACACACACACACCACAAAAAAGCGAAGTAGGCGGTAAGCATCACTAAAACACGATCACCAGTAACGAAATGGACGTTGCGGCTAAAGACTTCGTCAACACAGAAAAAAATGGACACAAACAGAAACCGACACAACTACATAAAAAACACTACATGAACTTGTAAATCTCAAATCTATTTATCTGTATCCTTGTTATCAACTGGACACGTCTTTCATTGGTTCCGTGTGTATGATTCCAATAAAGTGAATGAACCATAAGGGTGGCCATAAGTCCAGGGATTGGCCTACTATCCCGAGGGGAGAAAGCTGCATGGGGGTCAGGGAGAATGGGGGTCGCCCAGGTGACTAATGGTAAAATAGGGAACAGCTGTGGACTATACTGCGGGAGTGGGGAGGAAGGGTATACGCGGGAACTGGGGAGAAAAATCCACACATCAGGAAAATCACAACAGTGATTGTGGAAGGGGAGGGGGTGGGGTAGGGAATATGGAAATTAAAAGACACTTTGTTGGACATTGAGGGCATGGGAAGTGAGTGAACACAACAGCAAAATGAGACGGTTTTTCCAGTGCCTTAACTATCGCGTTCCTGAGAACTAGAGAAACTACAAAATACCAGCCATGGTAGACAACCTGTGGTGATATTGACACATGCAAAATCAGTAATAGAGGCACTCCTGTCTGGGAAATTACCAGTTCTAAGGACACTACTTTCTGAACTTAGCAGTCAGCGTAAGATCACCATACAGTGGATACCATCCCACTGTGGAGTACCCGGAAACGACATAGCTGATCGATTGGCTAAGGAAGGAGAAAACGAAGAACAGCCTGATGTGCCCATTACATTCCACCAAAAGAAAAGAATGATCAAATCAGTCAGAAGGCCACCAAACCCTACTGAATACGACAACCACGTTATGGACAGACCAGAACAGGTCATTATTCTGCGCCTCAGAACAGGACACAAGATTACGCAGCCACATGTAAACATAATTCAAGATTGGTGACTCAGCCATGTGCACTTGTGGTTTGGCGTCGCAGACAGCAGAGCACATACTCCAGGACTGCTCAAACTACAACATATCCAGGCGAACCTTCTGGCCTAGAGAGACAACAATGGAAGATAAACTCGATGGACCGCTGAGTGAACTAAACAAGACTGTTAGATTCATACAAGAGACAACATATTCCAGTTATAGACATATTTCAAGCGAACGAACGAAGAAGAAGAAGAAGAAGAAGAAGAAGAAGAAGAAGAAGAAGAAGAAGAAGAAGAAGAAGAAGAAGAAGAAGAAGAAGAAGAAGAAGAAGAAGAAGAAGAAGAAGAAGAAGAAGGAAGAAGAAGAAGAAAAAGAAGAGGAAGAAGAAGAAGAAGAAGAAGAAGAGGAAGAAGAGGAAGAAGAGGAAGAAGAAGAAGAAGAAGAAGAAGAAGAAGAAGAAGAAGAAGAAGAAGAAGAAGAAGAAGAAGAAGAAGAAGAAGAAGAAGAAGAAGAAGAAGAAGAAGAAGAAGAAGAAGAAGAAGAAGAAGAAGAAGAAGAAGAAGAAGAAGAAGAAGAAGAAGAAGAAGAAGAAGAAGAAGAAGAAGAAGAAGAAGACGAAGAAGAAGAAGCAGAAGAAGAAGAAGAAGAAGAAGAAGAAGAAGAAGAAGAAGAAGAAGAAGAAGAAGAAGAAGAAGAAGAAGAAGAAGAAGAGAAGAAGAAGAAGAAGAACTAGATGAGCTTGTCGGTTTACTGTGAATGGCCAAATTCCTATGCTAGCTAAATAGTACCGTTCAAAATATTAGTTGCCAAAGCCATGATGTAGGTTAATTGGTCGGATCACTGTCTGTGGACAAGGTTCCATGACGGCCATTAGCCAATTACAGTCTTGTCCAACATCCAAGGTATAGTGATGAACGTAGACAAAAAAGACATCAATTGAATTCATCCCAAGATAACCTGTACGATGATGTCATGAACATGATGCTAATTACCACTTTCATGTGAGTCTTAACGAGCTGTGCGTGCTAACGAGGATAAGAAGAAGGATAACTGAAACCTGCCAATGAAATGACGCGGAATTCGTTGGTATGGATTTTATTTTTTATTTGGTAAGAAACAGTTTCGTTGTTGTTAGTGTGCTTGCTGACCTACACAGAAGACCGTATTCAATCCCCAGAAAAGCAGGATTATTTCCTTAGACCAGTTCTGGAGGGATTCTCCTTGAATATCAAGAAAACAGTAAAAATGGTGATATCAAAGTAAATGGTGACACCAAAATGTGACATATAAATAGAAGGGGAAATTCTGAACCAATTGGATAATTGTAAATACCTTGGGGCATTTATAACATCAGATGAAAGATGTACAAAATAGATTAAGAGCAGAATAGGGCAAGCAACAGCCGCATTTTAGAGAATGAGGAGTGTCTTATGCAATATGCCACTATCACTAAATTCTGCCCTTCTATCACTCCCTTTCATACATTATTTCATTCACTCATCATTCAAGGCTAACAGAGAACAGCAACAATATAAAAGATATGCATTATAAAGGCATGGGCAAAATGCGAACATTAAAACTAGACGACTCAGTAATATTATTAATAATATAATAATAATAATTAATAATATGCCTCAGAGAGGCATTGAAGAACATTGTGACAACTGGAAACATCGAGGAGAAGAGAGGCAGAGACAGACCAAGAGAAATGATGCTGGATGGATTGAGACGGTGGCATATTCTTAAGCAAGTGAATTGATACAGTTATCTCGGAACAGTCATAACATCTGATGGGAGATGCCTTGAAGAGATAAGAACAAGAATTGCCATTGCGAAGGTAGCCTTTTGCAAGATGAAAAATATACTGACCAATAAAAAGATATCAATTGAAAGGAGAAAAAGAGTGTTAAAGTGCTACATATAACCTGTACTTTTGTATGGATGTGAAGCGTGCACAATGAGCAGTCTGATGGATGTGGAAATGTGGTTTCTGAGGAAATTGCAAAGAATACCATGGACAGACAGAAAAACCATGAACAAGTCCTTCAAGAAACAAATGAAGATCGTAAACTGATTAGAGTCATTAGACGTAGACTGGCAAAATTGTTTGGGCATGGTATAAGAAGAAATGACTTGCAGAACTTGGTGACAACTGGCAAGATCGAAGGAAAGAGACCAAAGGGGAAGAACGAAAAGTAAATACATGGATGGCTTGGTCACGTGACATGGTCGAGACAGGAACACGGAGCTGATCCACGACTCTGGTGATCGAGTAAAATTGCAGAACATGACCGCACACTCTTATCGCATGGCACATGATGGATGGAAAACTCGACATGGTCGACTTCAATGTACCCGGTTTTTATCCCATATGGTTCAGTCTCTTTCCGCAGCGCGGAAAGCGTCGCACAAAGCACGAACTCCGTAGCTCCAGCGGTAACTACAACATCAGCACGTACAATTAAAAAGTGCGTAGAAACTGGCATAAATCTCCTACTATATGATAAGACGAAAACTAAAGTAGGAGCAGACAGTTAATTGCACTAAAACCAACCGAGATTTCCTATTCACAAACCAAATGAGGACATAACGTCATCGTTCATTAAAACTATATTTTACCTCAGAAATATCTCAGGTCTGTTTCTTCACAGAAGAAGAAAACTCGAATAGCTAGAAAGAGATTGTGTGCGGATAAAAGTACACTCCGCGTTTTCCCCAATTTAAATCAATGTTCACAATTGTCAATATTGAACTAAAGCACCGGATTTACTTGGCGTCTTAAGTCTGCAGTGCGGTAGACATAATAATTGTAGTCCTTCTCATCCTCATTAGTCAGGCAGGCTTTTGCCAGTCTGTGTCTGCCGATACACTGAGTTTAGTTCCTTAAAATGGCTCAGGATTCTAATGGCACGGGATTATCTGGGAAGGTAGAACATTCTAGTGAGACTAACTAGATGTTAGATTGAACGGGACAAACTGAATATTATCATCGAAGATTGGCGATATGGCTTCAGGGTGTGGTAATGTTCCTCATACTGAGATTGTTACTCTCAGAATATATCACCAGTAGTGTCGAATACAGTGTATTTCTTACAGAGTTGACCGCTATTAGAGAAAAAAGGGGCGAAGGTGTGTGTGTGTGTGTGTGTGCGTGCGTGCGTGCGTGCGTGTGTGTGTGTGTGTGTATGTATGTGTGTGTGTGAGATCGGGTCTGGGGGCGGGGTGTACAATAATAACGTTGACAACACTAGAATAGTTTGTGTAAATTATAATACATTAAACCAGAATATTAGAAATAGGACATTTTGTGGAAGTTAAAATTCATTCATCACCATCACCATCTTCCACTTTTTTCCCGTCACGCGCAGTGGGGAGGATAATTGGCGCTCTAGGGCACGATCGGTGGCACTTGATAGTGTCATTCCGTCTGATTGTACAATGTCTTTGATGTCGTCAATCCAGTTTCTTCCTGGGCATCCACTTGCTCTTGTGGCAGAAATGTTATTTGATGTAGGAACAGTGCTGGTAGTTGATGGTGTTGCATTCTAACGAGATGGCTAAACCATTTTTGCTTCTGTCGTTCAATATATGTAGCACAAGGTGTTAATCCCATTAGTTTAGTTTAGTTGATGGATCAACATCTCTGCACACGGATGTAACCCATAAGTGCTCCGTTCTACTCCTAACTCAAGCTTGTGCCCGAATATTCTCAGCTCAGTGCACGAACTCCGTAGCACCGGCGAGGATCCTGAAAAACATTGGGTAGATTTTTAACTCGAAATTTTGCCCCGGTAGTGCCATTAATGCGGCTTGTGATAATACATTTCTGCTTCGGACTCGGATAGTTAAGTTGGCAGCTCTCCTCAAGCATCTCATCTCACATGTGTTGATTTTCCATAAGTTCTATTTGGATAATGTCAACGTTTGACACTAATAGCATGGGGTTGGTGTGTACTCCAAAAATATAATCACATTTTCCCCCTATCAGTTCTAGATTTTGAGATACACAAAAATTACCTTTGTAGGACAGTAGTTATGTACAAACTTAGAGTTAGATGCCATCAGTAGAATGTTGACTGTAACCTGCATTCATACAATATGTAATTACTGTGCATTTATTACCTTCATATAAAACACCAACAATTATTACAATTTATTCAATAGCTTTTTTAAATCAACATACAGAAAGCTTCTCTTGGAATGGGACATGCCCTGACAGTCAGACTGAAAGTATCTGAACAAGAAAGTAGTCTTTTCATGCAACGTCTAATAACATCAGCTAGATTGTGCAAGCGCAACAAGTTTGAACAAGTGAACAGACAGACAGACACGCATACTAATTCTCCAAGTAACTTTAGATGTTTGGCTGCGGAGATAACTTAGTACTAATGTTTTATTCAAAACACGACATGGTTGACTTTCTTGCAGCCTGAATTTATACTACGTAAACGCACTATCCCAAAATAATGATGAGTTCAAGTCGGCTGTTATGCGAACACGATTGTGACAAGAAACGGTCTCATAGTAGTTAACATAATATATCTAGATATCTTTCGGTCTGTCTGTCCGTCTTTCTGTCTGTCTGCAAAACACCCGCTCTCTCCACGTCATCCTCGATCCACACATACATCCATCGATAGAACGGTCGGTCGGTCGGTCTGTCTATCCGCCTGCCTGTCTGTTTCTAAAGTTTAACGGTCTATCTATCCGTTCGGTCTCCGTGGCTAAGGTCTTGCGAACGCAGTTTGTGAGCCCGTATACCCGGGTTCGAAACACAGCGGTGCTGGTTTTTTCGAAACAGGTATAGGTCCCGGTCGTTCAGAAAACCATGACTGAATGTAAAATTTGCCCAGGAATCACAAACCGTGAACATGCTGGGGTTGACTGCTACGTCCTGTGAAGGACATACACCTAAATTTTTTTTAATCCGTTCATCTTGGCTACCGCCCATCTACATCTCTACCTGTCTACCTCTCTGTGTTTACCTGTTTGTCTGTATGTCTCTCTACAAGGTTAATACTTGCTTTCAGAATCCCCGTAATCGTGAACTACCCACATATGATTCGTCCACCTCCTCAAAGGCCATTGAAGACTTCCCTTGCTGACAATTCGACAAGCAGTTGTATTGAAAGTTCGTTCCGAGTTGAGTATCACCAAGCGCCTGCACACACCGTTTCTGAACCTGTGTATCCGGACATAAATATCCTGTCTGTTCAGTTGCATTGTCCCCTTGGTCCCAGATTGCATTCAACAGATCATTATAATCACAAACCGGGACAGTAACAGCAGCAGATCTGTCCGCCTGTTCATTCCCCCCACACACCTGCATGCCTGGATTATCAGCCAGTAGGAAGTTAAAAATGACAACCTGTCCTACATATATAGTCTGGATCAATACATCAATGTTTACTTCTGCACTAATTAGTTGCCATAGCCAGCAAAAGACAATTTCGAAGACGACTGACAACGTTATTGATGAAGTCCTACTTCAGTAGGAATATCCAGAACGGACTTCAGTTTCTAAGAATCTATAAAGATAAAGATCTACAGAGTAACCGACAACAGTGTATCGTCTGCTTTACTTCTGAGAAGTACCGCCTGAAGCATCATTAATCAGCGAAGTCAATGAAACTATGGGACATTCCCAGTTTCCTATTCAGCAATGAATAATCCTTCGACAGAGGTCACACAGCAACAAATGTCAACATAAGGTTCAAGACACTAAAACACCAAATGGGAAGAGACACTGAAACAACATAAGAAAGTACAACCAAGTTACCAACTTAATACCAACTTAATATCAACTAAAAAACAACTGAGAAACCAGATTACATCAAGGTGCCAAATCTGCAACACCCTGAAAGAAGCCAGATCCACTCGAGATCTCAGACCGAAACACCATCTAGAAGACTATATGAAAGAAGCTAGCGGAGTAAATACCTCTACGCATGCAACAAAAAGAATCATCTGATTAGTTGCGATTCCCAGTTTGTGTGCTGGAATTAATATTCTTCAGTTCCTTGCCTGTAGCAGACCAATCCTGGACATAGTTCCAGATGAAACACATGAATGACTCTCAGCATTGTATGTCCTACACTGAAAAGGGAAATACTGAATAAGAACTCTTTGCTGGTTCCATGTCGGCCTGATTGCCCCATCACCAAGTGTGGGATGGCCTATCAACATGAACCGGTTGTTTGACAAAGCCTCCTGAACTAAATTGGGAAACGGTTAACATAAACCGAGCTGCTGGACAGTCGTCATCTTTTTCATCAATGAGATGATATAGGGAGAACCTTGTCAGAAGACTCAAGTTGCATCTCCTGAAAGCTTGACAGACCTAGGCATCAATTTCAATTGGACACAGATCCCACTTGGAATAGAAGTTTCTTTAATTCAGCCCCATGGAGGGGATATGTGAACCGTTAGTAAAACCAATTAGTGGTTGTTGTGTTGTTTGTAATACATTGTTGTTTTTTTCTTGGGACAATGGGGTTAATGTTTTTGTTTTTTTTTTATATTGAAAATCATTCCCATGCCTGTTCTGGAAATTCAGTGTGGTCATTATAATTATATATATGTTACTGCAGATCTTGATTTAATGCCTGAACTGTTTGTCCAAATATGTTGTTGTTTACGTCAAGTACTCGTTGATGTTTGTTCGACAGTGGTAGTTATATATGTTGTAAACAATCAATGTCCTCTAACACTATATACAAGTTAACATGGTGACAAGTGGGAATGGAGACATACACATAAATACAGTTATGAACAGGAGTGAAGTATTTTCCTTATTGTGTTTATGGTAGAATTCCATGATCACCTTGCATTCTAGAAGGGAAAACAGAATCTAACAAAATCCCCTAGACTTTTAACAATATATTCTCATATATTAAAATCCACATCTCACAGTACATCTAACCAGACATGGGGCGATATTATTCTATCATTCAATTTCAAGCAACTAATAATCTGTCTCACAAGGATTACATACACCTCTTCCTGTCCAGTTAATATTATTGAATGTTCTGTTCCTATTTTACCGTTAGTGACCATTACCCAGTATGTTGTACGTGGTCAAAAATTTGGTTCTAAACTCTTAAATATAAACAATTACATATCACATTTAGAAATGTTAACGCATTCAACCAAGATTTGATTTTGCAACAGTTAAAAAAAAACCGCAACTCTTGATCATGTTTACCACTTTTTCTGACCCGGACCATGCATTAGCTTTCTGGACGAAGACAGTCTATAGTGTGTTCGATAAACACGCGCCAGTCACAGAAGTTAGAGTCAAGAATCAAAACAAATCCCCATGGGTCACTAGTGAAGTTCCGGAAATCATGAGAGAGGGAGATACCGTTAACAAAAATAAAGACTTTATAAATTATCACAGGCTAAGGAATACAGTTTAATTTTTTTTTTAATTCGTAGGATAAAGAAAGAGCATTTTTAAAATTTGTTTGTAGATAAACCAAACAACACAAATATGTGGAAGGCTATTAATTTGCTAACCAATAAGAAACGCCCTTCAAATTCAGCAATACCAAATTCTATAGCATGCGATGATTTCAGTTGTTTCTTTCAATCAGAAATACAGAATCTAAAGTCATCAATACCAGACTCATCGTGCAATTTAAGTTGACTGTATTATTCTGTGAGGAGAAGAGCACTAAAAACATTCCCGCTGAGATTCCCCTGATGTATGTTGCAGAAGTATATAAATATCTCTCAAACCTCAAAGCAACAAATTCACACGGTCAAAATGGTGTCAGTAATATAATTCTTCGCTGTGCTGCACCAGCCATTAGTGAATACTTTACTGGCCAAAAACTACTTTCCATCTGCATTTAAAATTGCTAAAGTGTATCCTCTAATTAAAAACGTTTCAACTGATAATATCGTCTTGTGTAATTATAGACGAATCTCCTTACTATCGTCACTATCAATGCCACTAGAAAAATACATACATACAATAACATTACACCATTTAATTAACAACGATCTGCACAACTGACAGTCAATCTGGGTTTAGACCTAAATATGCTTGCCATAGTGCTTTATCCAAAACGACCGATAGCTGTCATTTTAACATCAGCAATAGCAACATTTGTAGGGGGATGTTTGTAGACTTTAAAAAGAGCTTTTGATATGGTAGATCATGATATTTTAATTACACAATTAAAATATTCATGATATTTTAATTACACAATTAAAATATTAAAGACAAGCGCCAATATGGTGAACATAATTAGGTAAAAAAGAAAACTAACTTCCTCCCGCAGGAGACGAGGAAGATGGTTGCAGCCACCATGGTGGAATGGAGAGGTCGAGAAGGCATTGCTGGGAAAGAGGCAGGCTGTCAGAGCCTGGCAAAAGGCCAGAAAGGCTAACATGCCACAGGCTGAGTTGGCGAACCTGAAGACTGAGGTCCATAGGACGATGACTTTATTCAAATCCTGCGCCAAACAGGCCAAGGCCGAGAAATGGGACGAGTTCTGCAGGAAGGTGTGCTCCGAGCGATCTCTTACGAAATTATGGCGCCTCCATAAGAGCATGAACGGTGCTGCACAACGTAGGGGTATTCCAGACTTTCAAGGCACAGACCTCACATGGAAAAAGTCGGATGCGGATAAAGGTAAGGCCCTTCTTGCACGCTACATAGAACAGACTGTCCAGAAAGACGAGCCCGTCAGGCAGAGGACCACAACGACACTCTCTCAGTTGTGCGAGGGGGGTCGGAACAGACGAAGAATGGATAATCACAACTGAGATAATGCGTGCGATGCTCATGAAATCACCTAACACCGTCCCGGGCCCAGACGGCATCCGATATGGTGACCTACTGGTGATATCAGATGATGACATGGAAGAGAATTCAACACCAGTATCCAGAGGGGTTAGATCAAAGAAGAATGGCTACACAGCTACTTGTTGCCGCTGCCAAAACCGAACAAGACCATTCCAAGATAAGCGGCTACAGAATCATTACGATGCAGAACACTGTTGGCAAGCTACTGGAGAAAATTGTAGCACACAGACTTGCTTGTGACTTTGAACAACTCGGCTGCTTCCCGCCCAAAATCAAAAATGTAAAATCATTTTAGGCAACACTCTCACTGTTCTCCAGACAAGCAAGTGAAAACAGGATTTGTCACTTCCGTTTGCTGAAAGAAGAAACCATTTCTGGTGAAATGACTGAAAAGTACAAAACCCAATTAGATGCATTGACTGAAGAATTTGGATGGAGATTCCAAGATTTCAGGAACTTAGAGCCACAGTTAAATATTCTCAGTTCCCCTTTTAGTGCAGAAGCTGATGCAGCCACAGCGGACTTACAGTTGGAGCTGCTTGACTTACAAGCAGATCATTTCCTGAAGGACACATTCAAGTCAGATGGTTTGCTGGATTTCTATGGATCTTTATCATAAGAATCATTTCCCAACTTGAAAAACTTTGCAGCTAAACTTTCATCATTGTTTGGATCAATATACATTTGCGATCAAGCATTTTCTTGCTTGAAGATCAACAAATTTAAGAATAGGTCTTTATTATCGGACTGCAGCTTGCATACTGTCATGCGAATTTCAACAAGTAAACATGTTCCACATTTCAAGAATATTTGTCAACAATTGCAAGCAGTTACATACATCTCATTAGAAATCAACAATTGTAGTCACAATGTAGTCGGTTTGTGTCTAAATTAAAGCCATTTATAGATAACTAGCTGACCCGGCCCGGCTTCGCCCAGTCCTTGGTGGGGAGCATCTCATTTAATTCATATAAGTAGTCATATAAGTTCCCGTTCCCGTTACCGACTGTCTGTCTGTCTGTCTGTCTGTCTGTCTGTCTGTCTGTCTGTCTGTCTGTCTGTCTGTCTGTCTGTCTGTCTGACCCGGCCCGGCATTGCCCAGCTCCTGGTGTGGAGCATCTCATTTAATTCATATAAGTAGTCATATAAGTTCCCGTTCCCGACTGTCTATCTGTCTGTCTATCTGTTTGTCTATCTGTCTGCCTGACCCTGCCCGGTTTCGCCCAGTCCCTGGTGGGGAGCATCTCATTTAATTCATATAAGTAGTCATATAAGTTCCCGTTTCCGTTACCGACTGTCTGTCTGTCTGTCTGCCTGTCTGTCTGTCTGTCTGTCTGTCTGACCCGGCCCGGCTTCGCCCAGCCCCTGATGGGGAGCATCTCATTTAATTCATATGAGTAGTCATATAAGTTCCCGTTCCCGACTGACTGTCTGTCTGTCTGTCTGTCTGTCTGTCTGTCTGTCTGTCTGTCTGTCTGTCTGTCTGTCTGTCTATCTGTCTGTCTGTCTGTCTGTCTGTCTGTATGTCTAATCATTTATTGGTTGCAGTTAGAACAACCTTAGATAAACGAAGACCAACTTGGTAATATATTAACTTGGGTAAATGGAGCAGCGGCAGCAGCAGCAGAAGAAGAAGAAAAAGGAGGAGTAGGAGCTGGGAGGAGGAAGAGGGAGGAGGAGGAGGAGAAAGAGAGAAGAGGAGGATGGAGGAGGGAGAGGGAGGAGGGGGAGGAGAAGAGGAAGAGGGTAGGAGGTGGAGGAGGGGAGAGGAGGAGGAGGAGGAGGAATATAACGCATATGCCTGTAGATTTAATAATGGCTAAGGTTGTTCCATGTCTTCTTAGAGTTGGCGACAGTGTAAAGAAATATAAAATCTTCAAACTTGATAGAGATAAGGTAACTATTATTTATTCATTCTTTAAGCAAAAAAAGATGAGTTACAATGTTATGCATTATGCATTATTTTTATGAAAACTTTGAAAATGCCTTACAGATTGTATCATTATTTATTATAACTCATATGCCAGTACATAACTATGGACAAAGAGTTTATAAATCTTTGAAAACGATGCCACAATATGACTATAAGTTATACAGAAAAGTTATGCCCCTTGAAATAACTTTTACAGAGTTAAGTCCCCTGAAATAGATGAAATTATAATGAAAAATGAAATAATTTTGGGTAAGCAGCCGATTTCATACTAAAAAAATATGACAGTGGGCTGCGCTGGAATGAAAGGAAGACGTGTAAAAAATTTCATCTCAATGGGATGGGCCGTTCGCGAGCGCATTAGGGACATATAGACAGACAGACAGACGGACGGAGATCGCCTTTTATATATAAGATATACCCATCCATGTTGGGTTTTCCTCTTGTCCGCTTACTCGTTAGGCCTCCCTCCATATACATCTTTTCCAGACTCTACACGCCCAAAGTATTTCATTTCCCTCACTTTCGTTTGTCTTAATAACCACATTTCTTTGACAATGAATCCCTGTTGAACGGTTCAGTGTGTTCTCTATTTCGCCCATGCAGGAGGAGGAGAGGGGGGAGGAGGGAGGAGGAGGAGAGAGTAGGAGGAGGGAGGAGGCGGAGGGAGAAGGAAGAGGGAGGAGGAAGAGGGAGAAGGAGGAGGGAGAAGGAGGAGAAGGAGGGGGAGGAGGAGGGAAGAGGAGGAGGGGAGGAGGAGGAGGGAGGAGGAGGAATGTGAAGGGAGGAGGAGGGAGGAGGTAGAGGGAGGAGGAGGAGGAGGGAGGCGGAGAGAGGAGGAGGGAGGAGGAGGAAGAGGGAGGAGGAGGAATGTGAAGGGAGGAGGGGGGAGGAGGTAGAGGGAGGAGGAGGGAGGAGGAGGGAGGAGGAGGGATTAGGAGGAGGAGGGGGGAGTAGGGTGGAGGAGGAGGCGAGGAGGAGGGAGGAGGAAGAGGGAGGAGGAGGGAGAAGGAGGGAGGAGGAGAACGCAGGAGGAGAAGGGAGCAGGAGGAGGATAGGGAGGAGGAGGGAGAGGGAGGAGGAGGGAGGAGGAGGAGAGAGTAGGAGGAGGGAGGAGGCGAAGGGAGAAGGAAGTGGGAGGAGGAAGAGGGAGAAGGAGGAGGGAGAAGGAGGAGAAGGAAGAGGGAGGAGGAAGAGGGAGAAGGAGGAGGGAGAAGGAGGAGAAGGAGGGGGAGGAGGAGGAGGGAAGAGGAGGAGGGGAGGAGGAGCAGGGAGGAGGAGGAGAGAGTAGGAGGAGGGAGGAGGCGAAGGGAGAAGGAAGTGGGAGGAGGAAGAGGGAGAAGGAGGAGGGAGAAGGAGGAAAAGGAAGAGGGAGGAGGAAGAGGGAGAAGGAGGAGGGAGAAGGAGGAGAATGAGGGGGAGGAGGAGGAGGGAAGAGGAGGAGGGGAGGAGGAGAAGGAGGGGGAGGAGGAGGAGGGAAGAGGAGGAGGGGAGGAGGAGCAGGGAGGAGGAGGAATGTGAAGGGAGGAGGAGGGAGGAGGTAGAATGAGGAGGAGGGAGGAGGAGGAGTGAGGAGGAGGAGAGGGAGGAGGAGGAAGGAGGAGGGGAGGAGGGAGGAGGAGGAGGAGGGAGGAAGAAGGAGGAGGAGGGAGAAGGAGGGATGAGGAGGAGGAGTGAGGAGGAGGAAGAGGGAGGAGGAGGAATGTGAAGGGAGGAGGAGGTAGAGGGAGGAGGAGGAGGGAGGAGGAGAAGGGAGGAGGAGGGATGAGGAGGAGGGAGGAGGAGGGATGAGGAGGAGGGAGGAGGAGGAAGAGGGAGGAGGAGGAATGTGAAGGGAGGAGGAGGGAGGAGGTAGAGGGAGGAGGAGGAGGGAGGAGGAGGAGTGAGGAGGAGGAGAGGGAGGAGGAGGAAGGAGGAGGGGGAGGAGGGAGGAGGAGGAGGAGGGAGAAGAAGGAAGGAGGAGGAGGAAGGAGGGAGAGGAAGGAGGGAGAATGAGGAGGGGAGGAAGGAAAGAGAGGTGGAAGGGGAGGAGGAGGGAGGAGGAAAGAGGTAGTGGGAGGAGGAGGTAGAGGGAGGAGGAGGAGGAAGGAAAGGGAGGAGGAAGAGGAGGAGAAGGGAGGAGGAGGGTGGAGGGAGGAGGAGGAGGGAGGAGGTAGGAGGAAGAGGGAAGAGGGAGAAGAAGGGAGAAGGAGGAGGGAGGATGATGAGGGAGAAGGAGGCAGGAGGAGGAGGAGGGAGGCAGGAGGAGGAGGGATGAGGAGGGAGAGGGAGGAGGAGGGAAGATGAGGGAGGAGGGGGGAGGAGGCGGAGGGAGTAGGAGGGAGGAGGATGGAGGAGGAGGGGAGAGGAAGAGGGAGAAGAAAGAGGGAGAAGGAGGAGCTAGGAGGGAGAGGAATGAGAGGGAGGAGGAAGAGGAGAAGGGTGGAGGGAGGAGGTAGAGGGAGGAGAAGAGAGGGGGAGAGAGTTCGCCATTCCGAATTCATACTCGTCTAGTTCTTCCCTTCTACACGACTGTAGATAACTTCCTTACACATAAAAAGATGAATTGTTATTGCTATTGCCGTGGCATGGAGGAATATCAGCAGCAGAGTTGATCCAAAAAACCAAAGACTGAGATCTACGGAGAGCCATGAACGCCTACGCCAGCCGGCACGGCACTTGATGATGATGATTGCCGTGTGACGATTCTGTGTAGTCACGTCATTTTCTTCCCTTTCCCTAGCGTTTTGGTTCGGGGATTCTTTCATCATCATCATCATATATTTACGTACGTATTTTGGGAGGGGGAGGAGGGAGGAGGAGGAAGAAGAAAAAAAAACTATGACAGTTGACAGCTCTGGAATGAAAGGAAGGCGTGTAGAAAATTTCATCTCAATCGGATGGGCCGTTCGCGAACAAATAAAGGACATACATATTTACATACATACATATATACATACATATTTACATACATACACTTTGTTTTATAAATATAGATACATTTAAAAAAAAATTATTATAACACATTGTTAAATATTGTCAACAAATTAGTAAACGTTTTTGTCCATATTGTAAAATATAATGTATAACAATTGCAATAACTAGTTATTTATACTGTTTAATAACCTATAAATAATTCATAATTACTTATTGTGGTAGGTTGCAGTAAACAAAGTGGACATAATATATATATATATATATATATATATATATATATATATATATATATATATATATATATATATATATATATATATATATATATATGCGGCCCCCCCCCCCCCCAATAGCTTTACATTTGTCAATGTGGCCCTATGCACAAAAGGTTTGCCCACCCCTGCACTAGGTCATTTAATTGACATACACTTAAACGGGAGCTCTCATGTTCACGTCCTTACCAAGAAAATAGCACAAAACAAATTGCTAAACTCCAGCCCTTCCTGGACGAAAGCACACAACACATATACTATACATCCTTTATCTATATCGAATCTAGATTATTGTTCCACAGTCTGGGATTGCTGCCCTATATCTAATATGAAACGACTGTGTTCTCTACAAAACTGCGCTATACGTCTATTTTCTGGCATAAAGCACGTTACAAGTAATAATTTATACAGTCATCTAAGGCTTCTACCACTCCGAAAGCGCTTCCTTTAAAAACAAAAACCATATTAGTGAATAGCATTATAGCTTAAAATACCTCAGAGTCTCTTCTACCGTTGATTCAATCTCATGCAATAAACAGCAGGCGCTTAAATTTATTACATGTTAGAAACCCTAGATTGGACTTATACAAAACATGTTTTGCATATTCTGGTGCTCACTTATGAAATGACATTAATCTAGGCCTGAAAATTCAACGAGTTCCTGCACATTTAACTGAAAACTCTTTCAATGCTTAATCCATACTGATTATCATCATCATCATCATCATCATCATCATCATCATCATCATCATCATCATCATCATCATCATCATCATCATCATCATCATCATCATCGTCATCATCATCATCATCATCATTTGCGTTCCAGCGCCAGGTGAGCGGCACTGGATAGTGTCATTCCGTGTGGCTGTACAATGTCTTTGATGTCGTCAATCCATTTTCTTCTTGGACGTCCTCTTGTTCTCGTCGTAGATGATCTTTGATGTAAGGCCAGTAATGGTAGCTGATGGTGTTGCATTCTAACGACATGGCCTAACCACTTGATCTTTTGTCTTTCAATAAATGTAGTACAAGGTGTTGATCCCACTGTCTGTCTGATAACAACATTTCTTACTCTGTCTCGGATTGTTAAGTTGGCAGCTCTCCTCAGACATCTCATCTCGCAGGTCTTGATTTTGCGAAGGTGTGATTTGGATAAAGTCCAAGTTTGAGATTGGTAGCACAGGTTGGTGTGAATATTGTGTTTATTATCTGTCAATTTGCGGACATGGGTATATTTGGATGTTTCAGTAAGAGTGATAGTTGATACGTAAATGCGCTAGCTTTTTGACATCTGATTTCGATTTCTCGGTAAAATCTGCCATCTTCTGTGATACTTCCAAGATATTTGAATTCTTTGTTTCAGAGTTGTGCTATTTATCTTTATATTTACCGACTATATACCACCATAATTCACCTAATGGTATAATTGTTCACTATGTGTGTGTGTGTGTGTGGGGGGGGGATGTGGCTGTGCGAGAGAGAGAGAGAGAAAGAGAGTGAGAGTGAATGAGAGAGAGAGAGTGTGATAGAGTGAATGTGTGTGTGTGTGCGCGCGTGCATGCGTGTCCTGGCCTATATGCATGTGTGTATGTGTGAGTGAATGAGATTGAGAGAATGAGAGAATGTGTGTGTGTGTGTGTGTGTGTGATTTTGTGAGAGAGAAAGAGTGAGTGAGTGACAGGGTGAATGAGTGAGTGAGAGAGAGTGAGTGTGTGTGAGTGAGAAACTAAGTGATAGAGTGAGTGTATGTGTGTGTCTATGTGTGTGTGTGTCTAAGTGAGAGGGCGAGTGAGACAGTGAGAGAGTGATTGAGTGTGTGTGTGTGTGTGTGTGAGTGTGTGTGCAAGGAAAAAAAGATATTACACATAAACACCTAAAATAATATTCCATATAGTTTGTGTATTTGTATGTTTCATATGTTTATTTTTCAAGCAACTTCATCATGCACAGTATGCAAATTATTGCACAGCTTTATCAGTTTGGCTTACAATATATTTTCTGAATGTGCGTATGTACGTGTGTCTGCCTGCCTGCCTGTATCACAACATAATAATATGTATTACCTATGTTTACAAAATTCATTTCACGGTGATTTTTTTGCCTATGTGTATGTAACATGCACAATGATGTACGAAAGATGAGTGATTGGAAGGGCCGAATGTAAGACAGGCCTGCGTGCCCAATTTATGACCCTTTGAAAGTAAATTTCGTGCGTTTGTTCTCTCTCTCTCTCTCTCTCTCTCTCTCTCTCTCTCTCTCTCTCTCTCTCTCTCTCTCTCTCTCTCTCTCTCTGTATCAATTTCTCGCTACACACACATCCATACTCACAAACATATACTCTAAAGCATTACTAATCAACAAAGTCCACCATTACTTACCCATCAGAGGAACTGTTACTATTCTGCGCCAATATTCCCCACATTGACAGCGTGTGATCACATTACAACCACGCTCTTATACGCTCCATTCCATGGCATCAACGCACGACATTGTGTAATGATGAAAGTACAGCGAGCGGACACTATGGCAGTTTTCACCTCGCTCTCTCATACTTGAGCGCGCTTACAGCTCGAAGTCTCACGGTTTCAGATCCTTAAGTAACTACTTTTAAACAAACGGGGAACAGTTAAAAACTAAAGAAGACCCATTAAGACTAAAGAAACAGTAGGACTTAGAAACCCCAACGGTGACTTTTACTGAAAGTGTATGCGAGATAGAACCAAACAGTTTTGGACATTGATTGTACACAACATTCCTCTCTTCTTCTACTGTTTTGACTTTTGGCAAGACGGGGTCATATGGTGTTCTGTTGAGAGTATTGACATTTGTTTCATACATAGTTTTAATTGTAGTCTCAGATAAGCGACAAGTCTCTCGTTGGAGTGACCTGCTGCTGTTTCTCCCGCGTATAAGAGATAAAGGTATTTGTGGGGCACTGTCTTGCAACAATTGTCTTACATGACAAGATCATCTGATGTGCTGTTGGTTTTACTTATTCTAAACACTGTTGTTGTTGTTATTTTAATCGCACTTGCTCCCAATATCATCATTTTTATTTTTGCATGCATGATTTGTCTCTTATTACGGTTAGAATAGCGAGCATATCATGCCTGTTGCTGTAATCTGTATGTTATTGGTATGTTGTTAATGCTCAAAGTCTGAGATTGATATACTAATGTTGGAATGAAGACAGATTTGTTAATTGAAACGTGTTTGTTGTGCAATATTGGTGACATGTGTACATTATTTTGATATTTCATGTTAAATGGTTTCTCCTGAATCAGTTTCCTGTTATGGTCTGTGATGTGATAGCACCATCACATTTGATGAATGCACGAAGGAATAGGTGGTCAATCTTTCCGTCACTTTCGCAGGCAACGAGCCCTTGAGCCGAACCCGAGTCCGATCATGCTCATGACATTGAAGTATTTCAGGATCCTCGCCGGTGCTACGGAGTTCATGCACTGAGCTGAGTTTCTCCAGACTCAGGTTTGAGTTAGGAGAAGAACGGAGTACTTATGGGTTGCACCCGTGTGCCGTGATGTTGATCCGTCGACTAAACTAAACTAAACTATCAACTTCCCTGAATCGGCCGCCATTATTTTGATATGTATTTTCCTAAACATATCACAGTGACAGAAGGAAATAATCGTCGATATAATAGTTGTTACGGAAAATAACAAAGAACATAATACCTGTAGATATGTTTGATAATGGAAGTTCACGTTAACTGCATATATTTTACAGAGCATCGCAATAAGAGCCAATATTTTGTGGCTGTTTGTGATTTTCAAGACAATTTTATTTCAGTAGTTTGCCATTGCTTTCCTTAAGGCAGATGCTGTTACTATTGCGAAACTTAATGTTAGTCGGTCTGCTTCCAAATCGCATACAACGGGCTTTGAACCAGGAATGTTGGGATTGTGAAACTGTGCTCACTAACAGTACGGCTGGCTGATACTAGTGAAAAGATGAAAACCGAACAACATTGCAGAGATTAAATAATTTATGGAACACGATATACAGATAAGCAGTGGAAGACACAGTAAACCAATAACTGGACGACTAGTCTTCGACAACCTTGATGTCTGAGAATCGACACCATAGCATTCCAGAAAATCCATAGGTGATACTCTCTTTCTCTCTCTCTCTCTCTCTCTCTCTCTCTCTCTCTCTCTCTCTCTCTCTCTCTCTCTCTCTCCCTCTCTCTGCAAATCTCATACGGTTTGGATGTCAATCGTTCCAGAAATGTATTTGTCCCTTGATACGTCCCTCCTCGCTGGAGCCGCGCTTAAATCCAGACTCAGTCATTAGTAAATGTGTGGTTTCAACTGTTATTGTGTTATCAACAAGCAGTTTTCTTAGACAGTCATCAGAACATCTCCCTCGTCCATCGTGAGTGTTCCTGCTATTGGCGATCTTGTTTGTAAAGTCTCACTATGTATATAAAACACATTTGAAAAATGAAGTGCATGATTTCGTCAACAAAATGTGCTAACAATTCATTACATTAGTTACCATAGTTACTGCTATGGTCTAACCCTGTTTTGGGAAGCTGGAAAGTACAAATGAAGTATTCATTATAACAGGTGTTGGAAATGTCCACCACGGGCTTCAAGACATGACTGTACACGTCTCCTCATATTGTCAAATAACTTCTGCCATGTGTCTGATGTTATTTCTTTAATGGTAATTCTGATTGCTTCTTCCAGATCCACAATTGTGTGTGTACATTATTTTAATTAATATTTTCATTTTTTTTTATTATTTCATTTCAAGAAACCTCATAGATAATAGAGCTGGGTAAATTAGATGTGATGGTATGCGATTTGCTAAACATTTCTTCCATTGATAAAACATATATGTTTGGAGAGCAAGGAATTACTCCAACACACGACAGCCATTCGCTGTATATTGCTTCACGATGGACTGTGGAGTACATATTTTTGTTTTGTTTGATGACATCATGTACTTCATTTTTCAAATTTTTTCTACTTACAAAGTTTAGTGAGACTTTACAAATACACTGTATATGGGATCCACGGTACATCGGCCTGGTCTCACAAAGGGAACCCAACTTACCATAGTACTAGGAAGTATCTTTGGGAGTAAAGATGGCTTGCATGATACTGACCAAATCACACACGAGTGTCAATTGTTCTATAAAATATGTCCCATTTACAATATGCTGAATGCGTGTTAAGACGTTTTAAGTGGATCTTTGTTTCCTTTAAGATGATAATTTATAATCGGAAGCAAATCAATGAAAGGGTAAAACACACTCTTGTAAGTATCAAGTACAATCTATACACTCATTATTCCCTTAGACAAGTAATGCTGTCTTCACGGGACATAAATATTCCCAAGGAATAATATATTACACCACGTTCTGTATTAGATCGATGGTAATTAAATAAATATATTGGCATTCTTATCGATACGGCCAAGTCTTCTTTCGACCCTCAATTCCTAAAATTCTGACCTGAGGAGAACCGCGTCTTCACCTAAAAACCCCAAGTTCTTTGTGCCACATTATCTTTGTTCCCTCTAAAATACCATAACATAGTAGGTCTATACAGCGACATAACGTAATACAGTATAACATTACGTAAAGCGAGATAATATAACAGAAAATTAGACAATTAAAGTAAAATTACACGATACGATAATATACTATATGATAAATACGATATGATATGATGCAATGTTAAACAAAAAATTGGATGTCCTCTGCTGGAAACGGCGATTAATCCCAAACTATAGATGATTTAGTAGGCAGTTGTACGTTCAGTAGCTTCCCATTGCCTTCGGAACGAGAAGTCACAGCTGAGGTCAAATGGCCAGTGAAGGGAATCACCTCTGCACAATGCCGACAGCGCACCGAAAGTTTAAGCGCAAGCTCATTAAGCTCAACGAACACGCAAACCTCTAATATAACATTATACTATGATAACGCATAATGTGTATAGCATTGCGTAGTATAGTATAGTATAGTATAGTATAGTATAGTATAGTATAGTATAGTATAGTATAGTATAGTATAGTAATCAGCATGGGATATTATTTTTACGATAGCTCTATGTACACTAATTACTGTTTAATTTAACCCTATCATGTCAAGAGGCTATCACGTGAAAACAGCTAAAAACTAATGGGCCGGAGAAGATAAAAAGCTACGCTGTGAGAATCAGCAGGTTATCAAACAAAATTAAATCAGGTCTGAAACTTCCTGGTTCGGAGAAGATAAAAGGTTGCACTGTGTGACTTCAGCAAGGATTGTTCTTTGCTGGTTGTTCAAAATCCCAACAACTCATGGAAAATGAAGTTATTTCTGGCAAAGTCAGTTCTTGAATTGCTTTTTGTTCTCTGCTGTAACCTGTCAATGGAAGCAATCATGAATACCTCCATTGTCATCTCATTCTATACACGTAGGACATTGGTGATTAAAGTAGAAACATAAATATGTGTTGTCAAAATGGCTAACAAGAATGCTGAGACTCACAGGTTGTAGACTGCTGACTTTATGTATGACAGGCGTCCTGTGTTTAATTCACAGCACATAAGTCAATGATGTCAATGTATTGCATGACTTAGATCGAATTTCACAACACACAGACCGATTGACATAATGGATATCTGGAATGTTATAATGTCGATTCTTAGAAATCAGGCTTTCGAAGTCTAGTAGTCCAGTTGTTGATTTACTGCTCTTTTAACTCCTCATCTGTACATCTTAAAGGGGTTACGGATGCAAGTCGTAATCCCACATACCGCGTTCGAAACACAGCTGTGGGCGACTTGGCAGCATACCGCCTTGCGTTAATTTTCAAAAACGGATGTTATGAGTGCCAGTCGTTTAAAAGGCAACATACTAAACGTAAACTTTACAAGAAATCACAAACAGCCAAAATAAATTATGGGGGTGACTGCGACATCATGTAATGGATATGCAACTAGCGTTTCTTTTATTCCTTATTCGGTAATTTATTCCTTTCAGTAATTAAACTTTGCAATTTATTTGAATTTTCATTTTGTTACTGGTATCGTCCAGCAGTACTGGCTTAGAAGCTATGAACGCAGTTTCACTATACCGACATTCCTGGTTCAAAGTCAGTATATATTAGAAATTTGTAAGGAGGCCGCTTTACATTAAGTTTCGTAATGGTAAGAACGCCTGTCTTTGAGAAAGTAATGACAAACTACTTAAAGTAATAATTGCTTGGAAAATTACAAATAGCCCAAAATATTATGGCACTGATTGCACGTCCTATGAAGTAAATGTAACTAACACTTTGTCCTCTAATCACTACTTTTTTCTTCTGCTTCTGTATGCTCACATCAGTACTTGTGAATTCGTGTATGAGATGTCTTAGTGGTCTCAACGTGTTCCTCATCTGATATTTGTGTGTACAACAACGTGAGTCTAGAGACGATTACAGACGGAACAAACTCTTATCTCATCTCATCTTGTTCCTCTTGTACCTTCCGGTGTCGATGTGAAGCATAAACAGCGGGAGAGTGCCCGATTACAGAACAAATTGATCGTACAAAATGGCATACAATCTAGTTAAAGTATGCTGCCGAGATAGCTTTGTAACGCTCCAATCAAAGCTCGCCTGTTGCATATTTTCTTTCGACATGACAACTAGAGAATATTATTCCTAAGTATTTCAACTTGCCTTTCCGTTCTATAATCTGTTCAGTTAGAATTGTGTCTTTTAGGTCGACATTTTGATATGGATCTTTTTATGTAACATCCTATTAAATGTTGCCCTGTCAAGATTCATTTTGGAAAATTTGCACTCACATCACGGAGAGCTGACCTGCTATACCCATTGTTTACATCTACATATTCCCTGTTTGTTTGAACCTGTTATACACAATTGACGTACTTAATAGTGTGATAGACATTACAATAACCATGTCATTATCTTGTAACCTGTCAATATTGTCGTTAATGATATCAAGAGTGTTAAGCACATGACACCACGGTGTAGACGAACGCGGTGACGCCATAAGGACAGTCTAAAGATGGCCGCCCCACTTTTGACAAGCACCAAAGAGGAACTGTGTTCTGTTATCCGTTTTGTGATCTGTTAAGGGGTGAAACCTCTAGAAATGCATCGGCGAATTGAGGTCCAGTATGGTGTTGCATGCGGTCAGCCAGCAAGTGTATGTCTGGAGTAGGAAGTTTCAAAACGCCGTGACTTCTGTGACAGCCTGTTCACAACCTGATAAGACACACCGAGTAGTGATCCCAGCGTCGATTGTTTCCACAGACATCCAAGCACTTTATCAGAGCTGGAGGACAAGCTCTGAACACAATGGCGATTACATCGAAGAATGATACATTTGTTCTTTGCTTTTGCAGAGTATATTTACTCCTCCCAAAAAATTAAGTTTTCATGTTAATCCCCCTCGTATAAATGGGATGTTGTCTGCGACTGTCGTAATCCATGCAGGTCTAGTGTATTGAATCTTGCATACCCGACTGTGCAACCGTTAATATTATAGGTGAAAGCGGGAAGCCTTATGGCAGGTTGGAACTTGTGCTTATTGGTTCTAATACCCACGTTCCAACCTGAGAGCAGTTGATCTCTTCTTCAAAGCGCACACTGTTCAGTATATTAGCCAATAGTTACTCCAGTTTACAAAATAAAGATGAGTCCGGCGATTGTTTCTTTATAGAGTTGAGATACTTTGTAAACATCACGTGCACACGTTCCGGCTTATTCCAATGTCATCTTAATTGTCTGTAGAAAATTGCAAGAGACTGTACTAGTAGTATAGTAATTGCAACATCTATAAAATGTAGGTATCCATCTATATACCTTAGGAAGGAAGCTATATACTGTGCGTATGCCTCATTATAACTATAACTGAACGCTATCACAAACGGTATGGTGTATGTAAGATCTGATTTATTTTCAACACTACATGTGCTGAGACAATCCTAGTGAAACAATCCGTGAACACCAAACATGCAGTGGTCAGACAACATTGAGACACACAAATGAACACTTCTAGCATAAACTGAAATGCTTAAAAGAGCCAGTCGCACGAGGAAACAAGTCACACAGTGTACGATGGCTTGTTATATTTCATGGACCTTCGATTGTTTGGATGGATGCATGACAGAGTCACCCTGACATTCACCGCTACAGAGGAGACAACTGGTAATATTTTACGTTCTTGTGTCATGTTTAGATGAGTTACCACTCTTGGGCATTTGGTGCTGCATCTACAGAAGTTTGAACCCATTAAGAATGCAGCGAGGTAATACAACTCTTAGCCATACATCACACCAACAGTTGGCCGGCTGAATAACTCGCTAGTCGGATAGCTGGCTGGACTGTTGGTTGGTAGACTGGTTAACTAGCTGGCTCTTCTCCTAATTTGATTCCTCCGTAGACACCAGTCGGCTTGTCTTTGTAAGTGTGTTGCTTACTCTGTCTACTTGCCTTGCTGCTCCAGGTCCCCTGAATTATCTGTCTTCCCAGAACAGCTCACCGGTATCCAATGAGACAGTCACGTGATAAAAAACATATTTTGTGGCCTGCACTGTTTAGTTTAGTCGGGGGGCTGAGTGGTCTTGAGGTATGGTGTCCGCCTCGAGTGCGGGAGGTCCCGGGTTCAAGCCCCGGTGAGGACCGGGACTTTTTCACGTAGACCTATAGTAATAAAATCGTGGTCTGCACTGCTCATACCTACCTAACCTGTGGGTGCTGGACCCTGTGACAGAAATATAACCACAAGTTGGGTATAAATCCAATCTGGTAGCCAGGTGGGACAACTATCATTACTGCCTTTAGTACCTTGCGGTGTATGACAGGGGGATCTTGAGCCCGATGAAAACAGGCCGACTGGCTAGTGCAATCTCAGCGAAATGTGCAGGTTACGATTTTTTTTTCCGACATTAATAAAACATTCCTCACCTCACCGTGGATTTGAACTCGGGTATCAACAACAAGAACTGGTGAGATAAGTCAATATACGATAGCGGGGATAATACAGAGGAGACCTAACTACAAGTAGACTTGTCCGTAGTGCGATGATGACGATCTTCACCAATCACTTGTGTAATATACATTCCTGGAGTTAGAACTCACAGCAAAAATAAACGACATGGTCATTCTGCACTGGCAGAGCACTTTTGAACTTTGGAATGAAATATGTTGACAATCATCATCATCATCATCATCATAATCATCATCATCACCATCTTGCACTTTTGTCGTCAAGTGTCGGGAACACCAATAGATTCTCGCCTAACTGATCACATGTGACAGTGTGACACTTATCACTCCCTTGCCTCACCACCTTCTTCCGCTCGCTTGAAATAACATGTGATGTATCTGAGAGGCTTTCTATAAAGTCATACATGTCGACATGATAAAGCAACTTGAAGATCTACGGGTTGATGGGAAGAAACGTGGATTTGTGAAAAACCCATTTTGACAACAGTGGGCTGCCATATAGACTGATGGTGAAATGGATTATAGCTGAAATATCCAGAGTGGTGAGCGACATGGTTTGTTCCCGTACCGTTTTTCCCTACCTGATTAAAATACGAGAAATGTGGAGGAATGAGAGAGATCCGTCGGGGGACATAATATTTATAATATAAGGCATGCGGATGATACAGTGTTCATTGGAGGCAACGAACATGATCTGCATAATTTGGAAGATGGGGGTATTTTACACAGTGAATAACTAAGCTAGAATTAAACTGTAAGAAAACAGAGAATATGATCGTCTCTAAGAAAAAAAAAAGACATATATTATTAACCACCAAGAATATGGGGCAATTCTTAAACACGTTATTCATTGTAACTATCTCGGAGCAGCCATAACATTTGATGGGAGGCGTCTTGCAGATCCTATAACAAGAATCTTATAGCAAAGGTAGCTTTTTCCAACTTGGAAAACATACTCAGCACTAAAAGGCTGTCACGTACAGTGAGAAGAGGAGTGTTGGTGTGCTATATTGAACTTGTGATGTTGTAATCTTGTGAAACGTGGACTAAACGCAGAAGAGCTGAGAACCATGTAATGCAGTGAATATGTGGTTTCTAAGGAAAATACAAACAGAAAACCCAATTATGAAGTCCTACAATAATCAAATGAAAATCGTAAACTGATTAGAGAAATTTAATGTAAACATTCAAGATTTCTTTGGAAGGTTATGAGGATGAATGCACTGCAACACATAGTGATAAATGGCAAAATTGCTGGAAAGAGAGCAAGAGTAAAACAAAGAGAAAATACCTGGATGGCTTGAGTACATGGCAAAATTGGGACAAGAACACAGACTTGATTTACGACTCTAATCATCCCATAACCGCTCACGGATGATAGGTAATGATGGCATCTGAAATGTTGTCTCTTGTATAAGCTTCTTCATTTTCCTGTTAATTAACTTATTGGTCTGTAAGGTTCAGCTTTAGAAGGCTATGCCTCTAAGCCAAAGTGGTTGTCTTGTTATGTTGTATTCGGAGGTCAGGATGGCCGAATTGATAAGAGTGCTGGTTTTTAAACATCCGGTGTGTTGATTCTGAGGTAGCGGATTCAACCCCTACACCGGTCAGTTGGACCTAATTGTTGACTTCTCGTCCTTGACAAGCCGGTGTAAATTACAAGTACTTGAAGCACTATCTGACGTCTGAGAGGGTACGCCTGATGGCGACGTACAGTGATAGAAGGGAAATCTAATATATATATATATATATATATATGCAAACATCAGTCCAGTGCTATTAGAAATAGCGTGTACAGACTATGCATGAGTTCAAAGTGAGCCAGCGCAAAAACAAAGTCTCGTATTCCAGGCAGGTCTGTGCTCTGCTGATGATTCCACGACCACTTCACATAGGTTCTCATGATGCTCAGATAATGTCCAAGTTGTCAGACAATATGATTCTCAGATCATATCCATTATAGCAGATATTGGGAATACAAAGCTTGGACCGGCAATATTTTCAAACACTGCACAGTCATTGACAATACATCCTGTATTTAGAATCGACACCCAGGAGAACATTGTTGTAAGGGCAGTAACTGTGTAATTTTGTTACATAATGAAGTGTTAATTATGTCCCATATCATCGAAAGAGAGGAAACGAGTTTTGAGAGTTTTCAGAATGATAGAATAAGTGTCAACTTCGGGTGGTCAAGGAATAGATTGAATTCTTCAATGAGGTACATGTTTTGACTGTCGACAATAAGATCCAATTACAACACAAGTCTGGGTTCAGCTGTATCTGTGTGTAACTGCTGACAGCATCACAACTTCCACATACATATCTACCTCTCCAAAGGAATCATAATTAGGTTGTTGAGAAGTTCCAGTCAACATCAACGTCATAAGAGTTACAGGACGTAGAGATTAGCTTAAGAACACCAGGGAATCTGATTGCTTGTCCAGAGCGAGGGAGATGTTAGTGAAGCTGGGATCCACCAGCCCTGAGCATGTTGTCAAAGAGCACACGATTTTTGTTAAATCAACACATAAATGATGAGATAAGTCATTATACACTGTCGGGGATATTGCAGAGGAGATGTAAGCACCAATAAACTTATCCGAATGGCGATGGTGACGACCCTCACTAATCACTAATGCGAGAAATATTTCCTGGAGTGAGAACGTGTGACAAATAGAAATGAAATGGTCATTTTGCACCGGTAGAGCCCTTGGGACTTTCTAATGAAGTTTCTGGACAATCATCATTGCCATGAAAGGCATCATCATCATCATCATCTTGCACTTTTGCCATCAAACGTCGCGCGGAGGAATAGTTGACGTTCCAGCGTCAGATGAGTGCCACTAGAGAGCTGGAAGGAGCTTGGACAATGAAACACCAAAAACATGTGGATGAAACATGATCAAACTAGGCATAATCTCAGTTAGTCTGCACATGTGCTGAATCATGGCTTTGTTATAATATTATGTCTCTCCGCAGATATGAAATTTCAGTATCCTTCTTGCACTTCCCACTGATTTCTGATAAATTCTACCTTGCCTGAGGATGTCCTGTAGACAAAGGGAGGTTAGTCCAAGTCCGAGTCCATTTTGCGAAAAAAAAAAAATACTTTCCACCATTCTTCAACTAGCCTTCGTGGAATTAGTTATATTGTGGTGGTTCATGGTGCGGAATGAGTTTGTTTAGTTTACTGCGCCAGTGTTAACTGGCTTATCGATTTGCAGAGTTTGTGCCTGTGACGTCAGCAAGTTTTCCTATGAGTCCGTCTCTTCTGGCGGTTTCTATTGTACTTGTTCGTTTCGCTTCGCTGGATACAGTCATTATAAAGACTTTTTATTTGGTCTTTTTGCCACCTTTTGTGTGTATTGTCTGTAAAAGCTTTTCGATATTTTCGTTTTCCACATTGTGCCTTTTTTATCTTTGGAGTTTGAGTTTCTGCTGCCTTTCGATTTCTTCCTCTGTGGTCTACCATGGAACGATCTCTGTACCGTCAAAATAGTACCCATCTGAGAATTCAGGGTGTTCATCAGAATAATGTATATCTGGGTATTCTTCAGATGTCTGGCGGTACATTGGTTTCCCCTTGAATTTCTTCGACATACTTGTTTTTTTCCTTTTCTGCCTTGCGCCTTTTGTATTCCTGGCGTTGAGTACGTTTTTCCTTTCTTCTTCTTTGCACATCGCGACGAAGGTAGGTGGTGGGGACGACGGGGTGTACTCTATATCGTCGTCCTTGTGCTCATCTGGGTTTTCTTCAGACGCCTGGCGGGATACAGGCTTGCCCTTGAATTTCTTGGGCGTCGTGGTTGGGCTGCTGGCTTTAGCTTTCGGTTCCGGCTCGATCTTTCATTGGATTTCATTTTGTGGCTTCTCAGTGTTCTTTACCGTGTCTGCTGGTTTGATTTGGGTTGGTTCCCTTTCAGTTTTTAGCATTTCTCTCTCTGCTTTGATGTCTCGTAAAATCTTTTCATTCTTCTTTGTCGTCTCTACCATGTGCTCCACATCTTGTTTGCTGTTTTGCTGTATTTCCTTTGTTTCGGCAGAACAGTTTTTCACTGTTGCTGGTTGGAGCCGGTGTTTGAAATAGCTTGATTTTTTTTTCTTTAGCACATCTATCTGGTCTTGCAGTTGGATCTTTCAGCTTGCGACGTGCTCGTGGCTGTCTCGCACCTCCGCATTACTTCCTTGTATGGTGTCTTTGTGGTAATGGCGATCTTTAAGACGTCTCTGTGCCTTTGGAGGTACTGACATCTCAGGTATCTTGCTCAATGTTTGCCAAGGCAGTTGGCACACTTTCATCTGTTGTTGGGTATTCGGACGAACGAACGAACGAACGAACGACAAACGAACGAACGAAAATCTTTATTTTCAAAGGGTTAAGAATTGGGCACGCAGGCCCGTTTGTCATTCTGCCCTTCTTCTCTATTCCCTCTCATACATTCTTTCATTCAACGTATTTGTCCAGCTTGGTCAACGGGAAATCCTTGAATGTATGGTGCTTGGCGCAGTATCGGCGGATTTATGTCTTGCTGCGACATGTTGTTCTGCTGTGGCCGGCGCTCTAGCATCTTGAACATTGAGTGATTCTTGGTATGAATCTTTCAGGCTGTTGTACTTTCTTGTTCATCGATATCTGTCTTGGTATCATCTCGCTGCCCTCATTCGTCACCACCGCAAGCATAGTATGGATTTTGAAGTACGCCAGGATCTGCTCCGCCCTCAAGATTCGGATATGGAGATTCTCCTGTAGTAGCTGCTTCAGGATTTGTTCATATGTCAGCTTCACTTGTATCCGTTTGACAACCCAACCGACTGCCTATGAGTCGGTGTTTCCGACTCTGGTGTCTTTCTCCTCACTCTTCTTCTCTGCTGTCTTGACTCGTGTCTGTGGTGGGTTGTCGTCGATCTTCCTCGTGGTAGCTTCGTTTGAGGTTACTTGAGATTCTTGTGCTTTGCTGCAGCTCTCAGGCAGGTTCTCTCGTCTTCTTTACGGTTTTGGCGGCTCCCACGCTGCACATCTTGTGAGCCTGTTGTCTCTTGGTGTTGATCCTGCCACATGACATTTTCCTCCCCCCGTATCAGGCTTCTTGAAATGTTTGGGTGACTCGTTCTTGATAGCGCTCGCAGTTGCGAAATGGGGAAAGGAGGCGTCTTACATCTCTTTCAAGATGTATAAGCCCAGGAAGAGAAGAAGAGGAGGCCCACAGAGAAGATGGGTGCAGGTTGTGGCAGAAGATCTCCAGATGGGTGTATCGGACGCAGGACATCTTGCTTATGACCGAGAAGTGTTCCGGTTGGTTGTTGTGGGAGCGAAGTTCTGCAAGGGACATGCTACTGAATGAATAAATGAAGATACGAACACCGAAGAATATGGGCGTATAGACAACAACATGTCTCAAAACCAAAATGCTTAGGCCATAGTGAAAGTCACTGTATCTTAAAAAGAACAGCAAGGAATTTATTATCTCTGCAAGAGGAGAAAGCGGTTGACCAATACGGAGGTAGACAAACGGCAGTAATGACATTCTGTAAATGAAACCACAAGAGGTAGTAGATTTGAAGAAGGACTGATACTATTTTTGTTCACACAACTTGCTGCATGTTGATAATGATGATGATGATGCTGACATAGGTATGATGATGATGTTGATGATGATGTTGATTCAGAAACATACATAGCAGAACGTTGGGAAAACCAACAGATACTCCGTCTAATTGATCACATGTGGCACTGTGACAATTATCATTCCTTCTTCCGCTCGCTTGAAATATGGTGTAATGTATACGGGTGGCTTTCGATGAAGTCTTACATATCGAGATAATACAGATACTTGAAAATATGCGAGTTGATGAAAAGAAGCTCATATTTGTGGAGAACTCATATTAAAAACTGCGGGCTGCCATGAAGATTGATGATGAATTAGGTTATAGCCTTCCTGTCAAGAATGGTGAGCTTCCCCTACCGTTTTTCCCTACCTGGTTGAAATATTATGAGACACTTGGAGAAATTAGACAAGTCCGTCGGAGGGTATAATAACAATAATTTAAGATATGCGGATGATACGATATTGATTGGAGACAATGAACATGATCTGCAGAATTTGAGGTATTGTAGTGAACAATATGCCGGTCTCACTGGCCGAGGATTTTGCAGCTTTCTCTGTAACCCCGAATACCCTCGTTGTTGACGTGAGTGCACGAGAATTGGAAGCGGTCCGAGTCGCACCAGTGACTTATGAGAGTATGGAGCCGGTCGCTCAGAAAGCAATGGCAAACTACTGAGAGTAATCTTCTCAAGAAATCAACAATCAGCTGAAAGATGCTGATGTTGAGATCGATGTCCTGTAAAGGATATGCAAAACATTTTTTTTAGTGAACAATATGCCGGTTTCCGTGGCGATGGTATTGCGGATGCGATTCTTAATGCCGCTTACCCGCGTTTGAAACACAGCGGTGACCGATTTGGCAGCAGACCTTGTCTCGCTGGTTTTAACGTGTTGGTATGGGAGCCGGTCGTTCAGAAAGTAATGCAAACTACTGAACGTAAAAACTTGCCAAGACATCACCAATGCCGTAAACCATGTAAAGGATATGCAACTCACAAAAAAAGCAAACAATAGGTTTAGATTTAAAATTTAAGAAAAGAGATTATGATCGTCTCTAAAAATATAGAAATCTATTTTTAACATCCAAGCACATGAGGCAATTCTTAAAAAAGTTATTCGTTGCAACTATCTCGGAGCAGTCCCAACATCTGATGGAAGGTGCCTTGCAGAAATTAGAACAAGAATCGATATGGCATAGGTACCCTTTTGGAAGATGGAAAGCAAGCATACTCACCACTAAAAGGCTGTCGCGTACAGTGAGAAGATGAGTTTTGGTATGCTATAGTTGAGTTGAGTTGAGTTGAGTCAAGAACCGACATCACTGCACTCAGGACACTCCCATATGTGCTCCGTCCCCTCGTTCAACAGCCAGCGAAGAGTCATCCTACTAATCGTACCCACCGCTATCTGATTAAAAGTTCTCCTGGTCTTCCCTCTGTTTTGAGATTATTCCAGAACCCCTGCCGATCCCCCGCAATCTCATTCTTTCCACATATGGGTTCTGAATCTGTTCCTCCGCCTTCTCCATCTGGTTCCACTAGCGCACGACCACCTCCCCCTTGTCCATAGGCAAATTTCCACCAAGAAGTGCTTTCCCTGCTAGACTATCAGCATGTTCATTCCTCCGTACACCCGCATGGCCAGGGCAAAATATCCATACAATTCTCACGATCTGTGGCCTCTGAAGCGACGAGAGCCATTCCACACGAAACATTCCTTTCTCCACCTTGCTAAGCATACTCTTTGAATCTGTAATAAATACAACGTGTGTGGTGTGCTATATAGAACGTATACTGTTGTATGCGTGTGATACACGGACAAAACACTGAGAGCTGAGAACAATGTACTGGCAGTGGAATTGTGGTTTCTGAGGGAAATGCATAGACTGCTATGGACAGGCATGCTCTGTGGCAAAGAGGTTTCGGACGCAGTTCGTGATCCCGCATACCCGCGTTCAAAACACAGCTGCGAGCGATTTGGCAGTAGACTGAGCTGCATTGGATTTTTAGAAAATGGTATGGGTGCCGGTCGTTCAGAACGAAATGGCAAACTACTGAACGTAAACTTGCCAAGAGATCATAACAACAAAAATGCTGGTGTTGACTGCAACGTGGTGTAAAGGATATGCAACTAACTTTTTAACAATGGGCAGACATAAAACTCAAAAACTGATTAGATAAATTAGGTGTACACACTCAAGAATGTTTGGGGGAATGTTATGAGGAGGAAAGCACTAGAACACTTAGTGACGCATGGAAAATACTGAAGGAAAGCGAACAAGATTAAGGCAAAGAAAAATACCTGAATGGCTTGACCACATGACATGATCGGGGATAAGAAAACTTGACTTGACATACGTCCATAGTCATCCTGTAACCTCTCACACTTGTCGGCATGGCAGATGATGATAATATCTAAATATTGTCTATTGTATAAGTTTCATCGTTTAAAAATAAAATTAACATAGTGGTCCGTACAGTTCAGCTTTAACTGTTGTTCCTTTAGGACGAACTGTTTTCCTTACAATTACGTATTCGGGGCGGACTTATTTGTGTGTGCTCTACTTATGATTCAACGAACACTTCACATTCGTTCTCACTGACGTATTCCCTTTGGGAAAGCAACACATACAGTGCTATTTTCTGGGTCCTGTGTTAGGGTTCAAGCTGTCTAGCCTCGGTCATAAATGCTGTCTCATGTAAAGTAAACCTCCCGTTTTCTCGCCTTTAAGCGTATTAGTTGACCCCCTAAGAGAGGACACATGGACATCCAATCAGACTGCAGCTGGTGCCATTAGTATGCGACGACTCTTCGCTGATTGTTGAAGATGAGCACGAGTGTCCCCGGTGCTGTGATGTCGGTTCTTGATGCAGCGCAACTCAGCTCAAGATTCTCAGATCATGTTGACGCTGTCAGATAATAAGATTCTCACATCATGCCAATTTTAACAGATAATAAGATTCTCATATAATGTCAATTTTAACAAATAATAAAATTCTTTCATCAAGTCAATTTTAACAGACAATAATATTCTCAAATGATGTAAATTTTATTAGAAAATACCATTATCAAATCACGTAGATGTTGTCAGAAAAAAAAAGATTCTTAGATCATGTTGATGTTACCAGAAATACGAGCAAAAGATATCCATAATTAAATGCACACCATAGATCGATTGAAAGGCATAGTCTGATGCAATTGGAAACAGTGAACTTGACCATTCAAGCTGATGGACTTTAGAGAAAGATGTAAGCGAATTGTTCACATAGTAATCTAATCACAAGCTTTCCAAGTTAGTACATGCAACGGAGTTTTAACAGGTAATAAGCATAACGCACTAAAATGTGGCATGTATTTATTGTTCTAATAATGGTGTAAATCATTATCACGAATGCAAGCTAGAATACATAACACACATACTTAGAAGCGACAGATTGTTATATATATATATATAGCTCGTGGTTGTGTAGAGTGACATGTGTACATACATAACAAGTAATAGACACTGTGTGTGCAGTGTTGTATGATGATAACTTGGGTAAATATAAGCAAGTGAAAATAACATAATTCTCAGTTGACAATTGTGGGAAATGTTCTACTGGATCCTGTGAGCGTACTCGAACCCATTCCTTAACAAGCATGACTCAACCAAGTTTATCCATAATGAAGGAAGAAGTCATAGTTGGTCTGGCAGTTGACCACATGTACGTCATCGCAAACGTCGTTGGCCGTGTTGAAGTGAAGACCCTCTGGACACTCCAGTCGCTGTGTTCCTTGATTAGTGCATTCAATAAAATGAGTGCAGCTGCTTGGATCAGGGTAGATGCCGTCAGCTAGCTTATACCTTTGGCATATGTCGCTGATGTCTGTAGAGAAATACCATGGAAAGAGTCTTATACAGTGTAAACAGTTCAAAAGCATTTTCAATAGCAAAGCATGAAGACGAGGTCAGCTTCACGAAATTACAAAATATTAATTACAAAGAATGGAAGATGTTTTTGTGATAATCTAAGATCAGCGAGCAAAATCAACAAGAAGCGAAATACAACACACAATGTAAAATAAGTGAAGTTTAGGAAACCAAATATAAACTACAATAAATGTGTCCTAAATCAAGGAACATGTTATGGATTTGTAATGTGATAGAGCCATCACATTTGGTCAACCTGCATGTTCCGAGGAAATCTTGTCCAGTCTCTCCCTCACTTAGCTAGACGACGGACACAAGTGTCTAACTCTGGTCCTACCCCCCCCCCCCTCCCCCTCATGACATATCATTAAAGCACCTCTACCAACTTCGCCAATACTCCCGCTTTAAAGTAACAAAGTCAAACTAATACGGAATCCTGGGAAATAAACATAAGCAAGCAGAGCGAAATGACACATGTAGTACTCGACTCACAGGATACAAATATATGTTTCCAGCATCAATGTAGAAGCGCTTTTGTGCATGCAAAGCCACATTCATTGCATGAGCTTAACCCACATCTGCTGCTGTGTGGATGAATGGCTTAGAGTTTACCACGTCCGCTTCGAACTCGTGGAGATGTGGTTACACTCATAGCCTGGAATGTGTGAATTTAGGTAACACAATAATAGTGCGGTATAAGGATTCTTCAGCAGAGAATACGCCTGCTCGCCTTCTCAGACAAGTGCAAAAGACTTGGAGGATGCGTTTGTACGTTACCGGATATTAAAAATGTTCATTTAGTTGAATATTAAACAGAATAAGCTTAGTGAACGATTGGACAGATGCACTCTCAACATTATAAAATAAACCAAAAAAACAACATATTTATACCATGTGTGGTTTCGGAATGCCTACACTTAGATTCTGGTAATATACTGAGTTTGTGCACTGTGTTGAGATACTCCTTATATGATATATGGGAGGTCTAGGCTGATATAATTGCTTGGTTTCCTCGGAGTAGCGAATGTCCCCCAGACCCTGTAGTCACTCCCCGCCGCCCCATTCTCTCCTGGTCATAATTATTTATCTTTTCTTACACACACTACACACATGATGCCAAGGGACCCCGAACGCTTCTGCCTGATAGTGCACCAAAACCCCACCTAGTAAAGCAGACCTAGCCACACTGACCACCTCTCGTTTCCTGACAAACCAGAGGTATTGTCATGAGGTAAAAATCAAACTGATGCTTCTAATATTGATTTATTTGGTTTTTTCGGGAATTGAGATTTAAATATTGAGCACAATCCACTACTGGCAACGCTGATCGTATTCTGGTATGAAACTAAGGCCTATCCACGTCAATATGGAAGCACTAGACTCGAGTTTCGCTCTCGTGTGAGCTCGTCAGTAGTGCATAGCCTTGACCGGACCCGGAAACAAACCCCGGATCACTGGCGTGTGAAGCGGGTGTGTAACCACTAGACCACGCGGCACACACTGGACACGGCCAAATTATCACAATAGAATTTTACAACGTCACCCATCGTAGGCTGTAGTTCAAGATTTGCCCGATCGCCGCGACTGACGTCCGTTAATCGATGTGGACCCGAACGATCAGGTCTTCTCACTGGCAAGGCACACCAGGCCGCCTAAAGTCAAGCGAGCAATAATCAAATTGATTTATTTGGTTGTTTCGGGATTTGAGATTTAAATATTGAGCACAACCCACTACTGATTCACAACGCTGTAAGATTCTGTTGTGATAATTTGGCAGTGTCCAACGTGTGCCGCGTGGTCTAGTGGTTACACACCCGCTTCACACGTCAGTGATCCGGGGTTTGTGTCCGGGTCGGGTCAAGAATATGCGCTTCGATTATTATTATTATTATTATTATTATTATTATTATTATTATTATTATTATTATTTTATATTAAATAATGTTACTCTGCACTAAGCATGCCCATCCTGACAACTCACTGCATACTCTGTGAGTCCGTTACAATCACAACGTGTTTGTGCTATTTGTCCTTCATCCAGCCATAGGAGCTCCGATTGCAGAGCAGTTAGTCATAGTTAAAGTGCAACAACAAAACATCCTTGTAAACACCTTTAGATTGGGCTAGTGGCGCTAAACCCATATTTCGTATGGACCAATCGGCACTAGTGGGCTGATGTGGTCAGTGTCACACCGGAAGTCATCAATTTTCCAAGAAATTTCATGGTACCCATTTAAGGCTGAGATCACATGGGAGCCCAGATACATCGTACAACTTCTCCTCCATGCCGATTGAAACCCGTGACTAAAGGGCCTGCAGACAAGCGTCTGCCCACTACACTGCCCATTGCCCTTATTCCATCCATCATGTGCCATGCCGGTAAGCGTGGGCGGTCATGTTCTGCCATCTCACTCGATCACCAGAGTCGTGGATCAGCTCCGTGTTTCTGTCTCGACCATGCCACAAGGCCAAGCCATCCAGGTACTTGCTTCTAGGTCTTCCCCTTGGTCTGTTCCCCTCGATCTTACCAGTTGTCACCAAATTCTCCAATCCATTTCTTCTCATAACATGCCCAAAAATTGTTGACTGTCTACGTCTAATTTCTCTAATCAATTTACGATCTTCATTTGTTTCTTGAAGAACTTGCTCATTGGTCTTTCTGGCTGTCCATGGTATTCTTTGCATTTTCCTCAGAAACCACATCTCTACAGCCATCAGATGTTTTTCAGCCTGACTGCTCATTGTCCACGCTTCACATCCATACAAAAGTACAGGTTCAATGTAGCATCTCAACACTCTTTTTCTCGTTTCAATTGACATCTTTTTATTGGTCAATATGTTTTTCATCTTGCTAAAGGCTACTTTTGCCATTGCGATTCTTGTTCTAATCTCTTCAAGGCATCTCCCATCAGATGTTATTACTGTTCCGAGATAATTGTACCTGCTCACTTGTTGAAGAATATTCCCATTTACTTGTATATTACATTGTGGTATTTCGTCCTTCCTAGTGACGACCATAATCTGTGTCTTTTTACAATTTAATTCTAACCCTAGTTGTTCACTGTGTGTAACAATCGCATCTACTAAATTTTACAGGTCCTGTTCATTGTCTGCAATCAAGACTGTATCATCTGCATATCTAATGTTATTGATGCATCGTCCCCCAATGTTGATTCCTTCCATATCTTCAATATTTCTGAAAATACTTTCACTGTACAGGGAAAACAGATCTGGAGACATTACACATCCCTGTCTCACACCCCTTTTAATAGGCTGATATTGGCTTACTTCATTATCAACTCTTATGGCAGCTTGTTGTTTCCAATATATGTTTTTTACAAGTCTAAGATCTTTTCCATCAATTTGTAGATCTTCAAGCATCCTTATCATGTTGACATGTCTCACTTTATCAAAAGCCTTTGTGTAGTCAATAAAGCAAAGGTGTAGATCTTTGTTTACTTCTATAGAACGTTCGATTATGTTTCTCAGTATATACACAGCATTTACTGTACCCTTGCCTTCCACAAACCCACATTGTTCTTCTCCTATTTCAGGTTGTATTTTTCTCCTAACTCTTTGCATGATAATTCTTAGCAAAATCTTCGTGATGTGACTCATTATACTAATTGTTCGATGTTGATCACATTCCAAGGCTCCTGATTTCTTTGGGATTGCAATAAATACAGAATTACATAACTCCTGAGGTATATTTCCAGTATCATATATTGTATTAAGCAGACTGGTAACTTTATCTATTCCATATTCTTCTAAAGCATTAATCATTTCTGTTGTGACGCTGTCTGAACCGGGGGTCTTGCCAGATTTCATATGGTTAAGAGCATTCTGAACCTCCATCTTCAAAATTGCTGGTCCTTCATTATTATTTTGAATTTTGCCCTTATTACCAACACTAATCCATGTTCAATAACCAGCAATGGCAGGATTATTGTCCTGATATATAGTGCAACCAATCATGGAGGGGTATGTGCCTGGGAAGAGAAAAAGAGAAAGGCCAAAGAGAAGATGGAGGCAGGATGTGGCTGGTGATCTCCAGATCGGTTTATCGTACGCGAGTCATCTTACTTATGACAGAGAAGTTTTCCGGATGGTTGTTATGGGAGCGAAGTTATACAATGAACATGCTACTGAATGAATGAATAGTGTAAATAAATTGTTAATAAATAATCTTCCAACATTTAATAGACATCTTTTGAGAATCGGATTCTTCTTTACTTTCACATGGGTATAGTTTGAGAATATATAATATTTAATTATCAATAACGTTGATATAGGTTTTTGTTGCGGAAGACGTCGTATAGGCTTCATCAGTGCTCGAATCTCGTAGGAGAGGACATGAGAACCCTGCACGATTCTTAGGGAATCTTTCCATTATTTAATATTTAAACCAGACAAGTGCCGATATCTGGGAGCAGTTTCGGAGCAGCGACTAGCACGCTTGCATGAAAGCCTGATGGTCTTGTGTTCGTAGACCATTCTTACTGTTTTATGTTTTCTAGTTACCTGAACTACTGGGTAGACACAGTCTAAAATGGTACCAGGACATTTCAAGGGTATTAAATTTGACCGGTGTAATATTAACCACATGAACCGTCAAGTTACGATCTGTCTAAAACTATGCGGCTAGCAACATATATCAAATATGAGCCGTGAAGATTAACGACAACCTAAAATGGCAGCATGAGATTTTCTGGGAAGTACATGCATTGCCAATGGAGTACAGATATGTCTATATATATATATGAAGCTAGTAATATAAACCCAATCTGAATCATGGGATCCTGAAACACCCAAATCTGAAGTGAGGTGTGCATGGAGCGTCGTGTGATGCAGCTGTCTCTTCGGTTAGTGGAAACTTGTTGTCCTTACAGTTGTGTTAGTTCGGGCTTGCTGATGAGGCATATCCTGATAAAAAGGCAGCAGAGGATCATCGCTCACGTCATACGGCGTTTTGAGTATATGGTGCTTGCTTTATAGTTCTTTAGAACTATGGGCTCTAGATCCATACATGTCCTGGTACCCCATTTTAGGAAGCGAAAACTTGAGCGCTCATGTCACATTTTTTAAAGTCCCCACATCGATGGAGATTCCGATACTTGACATTTGGTCCTGTAGGTACAAATGCTAGCCACTACACTACCGCACAGTTCCATACCGAATTACATAAGACACTTACCAATAGCTGAGGGTCCTTTTGTTGACGCGGTGACTTGTGGGGCAGCCGTTACCGCCGTTGGTCCAAAGTAGGCAGGATCACTACAGGTGTGGGCAGCATTCTTGTCCCTACAAGCTCGGTAGGACGGAGTCGGGTCGAAAGCCTGGCCTCCTGGGCAATTGCGCACAGTTGTCGAGAAAGCATAGCAGTCAATGTAGAGTGAACAATCATAGGGGTTCGGGTGAATGCCGTCGGCCCAGTAGTTGGTCGCGCACAAGTGTGAGTAGTCAGGTACTGTAATGGAGAAGTTTATATCCTTGATGAACAGCAAGTACTTATACAGTTAAAGACAAATGTTTTTGAAACTTCAAGAACGTGAATAATCACAATATAGTAGTAGTAGTAGTAGTAGTAGTAGTAGTAGTAGTAGTAGTAGTAGTAGTAGTAGTAGTAGTAGTAGTAGTAGTAGTCAGTGTAGTAGTAGTAGTAGTAGTATTAGTAGTACTAGTAGTAGTAGTAGTAGTAGTAGTAGTAGTAGTAGTAGTAGTAGTAGTAGTAGTAGTAGTAGCAGTAGTAGCAGTCAGTGTAGTAGCAGTAGTAGTAGTAGTAGTAGTAGTAGTATTAGTAGTAGTAGTAGTAGTAGTAGTAGTAGTAGTAGTAGTAGTAGTAGTAGTAGTAGTAGTAGTAGTAGTAGTAGTAGTAGTAGTAGTAGTGGATATCGAGTCATATCGAGTGGATGGCGAGTCATGACCGCCCACGCTTTCCGGCATGGCACATGACTGATTGAACTCGGGGGATGATGGCATACAAGCAGAAGACAATGACAGAAGACCTGATGTTATCTGGTACACTTCAAGGCTCCTGCTTCAAGGCAAAAAAATAACATCCATGCAATTATTACTTTAACTCTCTGATTCCCATGCAATTATTGCTTTAACAGCTTTTAATTTTTATAATGAAGCAACAGCTCATGACTTCTCGGAACAGCCATAACATCTGATGGGAGATGCCTTGAAGAAATTAGAACAAGAATCGCTATGGAAATGTAGCTTTTGCAAAAATGTAAATATACTGATATGCAGATATACTATATAGTCGGGTCTAATACAGCTCGGCAGGTACAAAAACTCATACACCCAAAGAGTAGATCAGGTGACAGGAGCGAATGCACCGGCACTACAAGATTATAACACTCTTTGCAAGGCAATACACTGCTGGGGTAGTTTTATTTAAGACACCCTTTATCCGTAGACGATTAGATAATTACGTGGAGCAGAATTTCTGGCAAGCAAAAGTTACTAAGGTCACTTTTAAAAGAGGGCCTTTGTAACAAAATTGCTTGGCAGTCTCTCTCAACTTTTAATAAATTTAAACTCTGATCAAAATGGTAGGCAGTGGTAGCAGCAATTAAACTTAGAATCGACCAAAACGGGTTTCCATAAGCGATTCTAACTGTATACATTTAGTGACCTCATTAACATAGGGCCTTCAAGAAGGATTGACAAGTCTATACTTTCTTTTCGAGAATACAGTCTTTCTTGAGGGTCTCACGAGTCTCACGGGGTGAACCTTAGTTACTCGCTAGTCGCGGTTCCAACATCACAGCAAAGGGTCCTCCTTATTATGCTCCGTTCCCGTGCCAGTGAATATCACATAAAATGTTCCCCACTGCCCCATGTGAAAAGTGCAAAAGACAGGAGTCTCGACAAACAACGACCAGCTCAAGCACACTGTGCAAAATTCCGCCGCCAGAATGTCACCACAAACGTCCTCTTCGAAAAATACAGTTTATTCTTGATGGAATTGACAGTCACTTTCCCAACCAAATGTTCACCTACAAAGTCTTGATGTTTCTAGATGTCGTTGTTCCGTGTCTAGATGTTTCCTAACCAGCCTCGCCATTATCCCTCCGAAAGGGGGTGAACTTTACGGGTATCCAACAATAGGATACAGTAGCGTCTTGAAAATTACGTGAATTTGAAGATTTAGTAAGATCTCGGCCCACTAAGTATACCGATAAACAGCACAACACTGAAACAAGTCAAAGAATTCAAATATCTTGGAAGTATGATCACAGAAGATGGCAGATTGGACAGAGAAATCGAAATTAGATGTCAAAAAGCTAGTGCACTTACATATTAACAATCACCCGTACTCAAAGATCCAAATATACATATGTCCGCAAAACGACAGATAATAAACAGCATATTCACACCAACCCTATGCTACCAATCTCAAACCTGGACTTTATCCAAATTACACCTTCGCAAAATCAACACCTGCGAAATGAGATGCCTGAGGATAGCTGCCAACTTAACAATCCGAGACCGAGTAAGAAATGCTACTATCAGACAGACTGTACGATCATGACCTTGTGCTACATTTATTGAAAGACAGAAGATCAAGTAGTTTGGCCATGTCGTTAGAATGCAACACCAGCAACTACCATCACTGGCCTTACATCAAAGATCATCTGCGACGAGACCACGAGGACGTCCAAGGCGAAAATGGATTGACGACATCAGAGACATTGTACAACCACACGGAATGACACTATCCAGTGCCGTCCACCGGGCGCTGGAACGCAAATTATCCCTCCCCACGAAGCTTGACGGCAGAAGTGGAAGATGTTGATGATGATGATGATGATGATGATGATGATGATGATGATGATGATGATGATGATGATGATGAGTAAGATCTCGAGTTCACGTGACTAGTAATCCCCGCCTTCTTGCCGAAGCCTTGTTAGTGTGCTCAAGTTCGTGGTTCGAGAAGGATCGTTTTCTGGTTAGCTTTAAAATAAACAGGCGGTGGAAGTCATTTCTACAAAGAGCTTCGCCACCATTTCTATTACTGGACTGTGTTCCAAAATGAAGGTCCGCCAGTGAGACGTTCTTCGGTGACGCTTGATCAATATCAATCAATATCAAAATGTTCAGCTCCTATTACCAGTGTGAAGTTCTTCAGTAAAACGTGTTCAGTATCACTCAGCATCAAAATGGCAATTATTATGAACATATGTGAAGTGCTGCAGTGAAAATTGAACATTATAAATCTATATCAATATGTTCGACTATGGACTCATGTGAAGTACTCCAGTGAAACTTGAACATTATAAATCTATATCAGGCTGTTTAACTCCTAATCTCCTAGACCATATGGGAAGTTCTTCGAAGAAGCTTGGTCATTGCATACAAACCATATATACAAGATATAGACTGTATTCTTCCACGTGATTACTGAAGTGTCGTCATAGTTCAAGGACGAAGCTTGCTTGCTTGTGTTCGTTGGCTTGAGCTCCAACGCGAAGTCCTGTATGTCGGATGAAGGCATCCTGTTGTCCAACATCAGTGTAATGTCATACAGGACCTGAGGTTTGCGAGAGAATCCGTTGTCCCATGTCTGGCTTATTGGTGTGCAGACTGGTGGTTCCTCGATGTACAGGCAGACACTCTCCGACTTCGGAGGAATCGGCGATCCTACTGACTTTAGCCAGGACCCCGAAGGGACCTGTTGCCCAGGACGCTCGGCGAGGATGCGTCAATAGGTCTTGGCCAGTATAGAACCCAGCCCTGGTGCCTTGGAAACACATCTGCGTTCCAAGGACGAAACTGATTCCACACTTCCAGTATTGACTGCATCCTAAAGAAGTTCCAGAAGGAGGCTTTGAAGATATCAGGTGAAATATGTGTCACCCGGCCAGACGGACAAATAACTGATTCCTCGTCTGTGATGAAAGCTCAGTCAGGGTTCTGACTTCTTCCATTTCCAACTTGAGGAACACAGAGCTGATCCACGAATCTGGTGATCGTGTGAGATGGCGAAACATGACCGCCAACTCTTATCTATATGGCACATGATGATGATGATTTCCTAAATCTACGGCATTATATAAATTAATTGGTGGTGTTTCCTGTCCATATTCAATATTTAGGGTGTAGATGCCTCACCCCCCCCCCCCCCCCTTCTCTCCCCCCCCCCCGAACTAATGAAGACACTTGCTTTAGGGGTTTCTAGTTGTCCGTGAACCATAGAATACTTCTTCCTTCAGTCAGTCTATGTCGCCTTATGAAGCAGATTTTAACCAGACCAGGCCTCCCCTGAGCCCATTGTATTCTCTAAGTTTCCTGTTCCAAAAAGTATATTGTCTTTTCTGAGTCTATCATACCTTGTGACCTGTTCCTCTATATTCTGACTCTGTGATAGTTATTTAATACTTTTAAATGTATTTCGGATGACAATAATATAACAGGCTGTGTCATTATGCTTATTATAATCTAAACTTTTAGAAAACATTTAACAGAAAGACTTACGTGTAGGTGTTTTGGAATCTGCAAAATAAGAAGACGAGAAAGATCATTATTGTATAAGTTATTAATGCCAAACTATGTTATTTATTTCCACATTAATAATGCTACAGTATAACCGTGATGGTGAGTGGTTAGTGAGTTTACCTGGCTAGTCAATAGCCTGGGTTCAATCCCCAACAGTGGCAATATTATCTAGGTTTGGAAATTGTCTATGAATTGTCTAAGTATTGCCTACGAATTGTTTGAGAATTGTCTGGAAATAGTCTATGAATTTTCATAGGGTTGTCTAGGAATTGCCAATAAATTGTCTAAGCATTGTCTAGGAACTGTCTAAGCAACGTCTAGAATTGTCTACGCAATATCTAGGAATTCGCTAACCAAGGTTTAGGATTTGTGTAAGGAATGTCTAGGATTGTAAAAAAAAAAAAACGTCTTAAAATGAAAGGGGGCTAAAAATGATGCCAGACATCGCACCCTATTGGGTCATGACCATTACGATGCAGCTGTCTCATTCTTCACATATCTATTGTCCTAACTGCCATAGGACAGCATCTGCATGCACCTGTAACGTTACAATAGGACACAAAAGCAATATGGTCACATTTAAAATAAACCCTCTTCCGGTATCAAGCTCTTTTCTTTAATCATGTTAACAATGAAACTAGTTATATTTTTGTTATCCATAAGTAGAGTCTGACATGACGAATTGATTATATTCAAGGGGTGAATGGCGTTTTACCACAGTTGTGTTCGTGTGGTCTACAAATGTGTTTATATTTTTTGTGTTTTATTGTCTAACAATGCTACGCTGCCATAGGTGGACTGTGTTCCAAAATGAAACTTATGGAACTTAGTTTTTTTATGGAACACAGTCCACCTAGTCCACATACATATTCTTACAGCTGTTTTAGTCGCTTAAAAGTCGACAGGGTCGACTTCATTGCACCGGGTTTTATCCCATATGGCTCGGTCTCTTTCCGCAGCACGGAAAGCGCTGCACAAAGCACGAACTCCGTAGCTTTTAGCGACGACCCACAGGAGTCTCCGAAACATTTAACTCGTAAACCGAAGGACGCGGCCCGGAATCGAACCCACAACTCTCGGAGCACGAGTCAAACGGCTTGACCACTTCGCCACAGAGACTACCAAAGACTCTCACAGCTGTGTTAGTTTGACCGTCCATCTTTGCTCAAGAGGGCGAATTGTAATCGGTGGATGCTATAGTGACTTAGAAAATGATTATTTAGTGATAAAGTAGTTGGATTATAGTGTAATATTAGAGAGGTGTCATGGAGTGGATTAGAGGTGGATCATGGACTGCGACTAGAGGTGGAATATAGAGTAGGATTAGACGCAGATCATAGAATGCATTTACGGAAGGATTATAGAGTTGGATTAGACGTGGATCACTTTACGTAGACAGAAGTTGATCTTATAGTGGAATTAGAAGTTATCGTAGAGTGGGATTATAGAATTGGATTAGATGCGGATCACCAGATGGAATCATAGGTGTGTCTTACAGTGGAATTACACGTATATTGTAGAGTGACACAGAAATGGATCATAGATTGGGATTAGATGCTGATCTTATAGTGGGATTAGAGGTTGATCATAGCGCGCGATTAGATGTGAATCAAAAAGATTATTGGTGGATCATTGAGTGGGATTAAGTTGGATCATAAAGTGGGGTTATACGCGAATCAAGAATCGGTATTAGAGGTAGAACATAGTTTGGAATTAGAGCTGGGTCATAGAGTGGAATTAGAGGTGACTGGGGAGATTAATCTTAGCCCAGCAGTGTCTTTTTAATGAAGACAGACTAATGACAACTGCTGATCAGACGGAGTAAGTAGACATGACAGGCTTCGAGGGGATTTCGCTACATATTGATTCAATGGAATTTGTTTCGCTCTCTCCATTGGCTATGCAATTGTGACTCTGATATATCATTATAGTCCTTCTAAGTTGTAATTTCTTTTCACTTCCACAAATTCCCGATTGCTGATAAAGATCCTCTTTGCGTGTGTATTTTAATCATCTCTATTTGTTTCTCTGTTGTGTCTACACTGCTAACTAAATATGTACGTGAAGTGAGGTTTCACTAGGTCAAATCGGGTTATTATTTGTTTAATTTATTCTCATTATTTGCTTTCTTGTTTGTATTTTAAATTTTTTTGCTTATCCTTGACAGGACATTGCTGTCAACTTCAGCATCTTTCAGCTGATTGTTGATTTCTTGGCAAGATTACGCTTAGTAGTTTGCCATTGCTCTCTGAGCGACCGGCTCCATACTCTCATAAGTCACTGGCGAGACTCGAACCGCTTCCAATTCTCGTGCGCTCACGTCAACCACGAGAGTATTTAGAGTTACCGAGAAAGCTGCTAACTCCACGACCAGGGAGACCGGCTGTTTGCATTTTAGGGCTTAAAAATGTTAACAGACGAGAGTATCGACTCCACTGCACAGGGTTCCAACTTACATAGCTCGACTTCCTTTCACTGAACAGCCTGCAGATAGCGTCAACCATAGCTTAATAGCGTAGCTCCCGCCTCCCATTCCTCCTCCTTCCCGAGTCACTAACATCTGCACTCGTAAACCAAATGACAAAATCCGAAAACTAACCCACATCCTTCAGCGCGAGACAGACGGCTTGACCAATTCGTCACCCCCCCCCCCTCCTCTCTCTCTCTCTTTCTCTCTCTCTCTCTCTCAGTCTCTCTCTCTCTCTCTCTCTCTCTCTCTCTCTCTCTCTCTCTCTCTCTCTCTCTCTTATGGACTTCATTATTGTGACCTCCGAGCATATCGATATCGTGTGTGGAACTAGAGATATGTCAACGAAATTCAGGTCATCAGGCTGACCTGTTAGAGTCTATTGCGTTCCATTTCTTATGATAGTTGTTTGTCAACAGCATATCTTAATATCTTCATAATGATGCTAGAGATAGTTTTCCCAGAAATTTGCATTAACATGTTTCCTGTATAATTTTTGCACTCCTGCGGGTCTCCTTTCTGAGTTTTCAAGTTGATTTCTCCTCACGACATGTCCATATATCTGGCCTGTCTTTGATTACTTTCTCTAATAAAGTAGTGGTTTAGACATGTTCTTTGGAAGACTCGGATGGTTGACAGAAAGGAAAACGTTGCCATGCTACCTTCTGTGGTGGCAAGTTAAAGTTGTTAGACACCAATTGTGCCACGTCAAGCAGCGTGACATAAGTTAATTTATAAACAGATGCACACTTACCATAGCACACTACCCTCGAAATGGCGGATTGGATTTCTTTCAGTGCGTCATAATTGTCCACCAAGAAGACAGTTTGGTTATTACTTGCCAGTTGTCTCAGTTCCTCCTCGAAGATGAGCTGTCCAATACCGATTGATACGAACTTTACCCCTGTTGCCTTCAACCTCTGGGCTGCTGCCACAGCTGTAGACATTTACAATACATTCCTGGGTAAGTCACAGTGTGTTTAGCCACTGGTGTTCATAACATTTTGTAGAACATAGATTTAATATGTATCCAAGTAAACAACACACGCCTTGCAACCTTGGGCGATTATAATATTTTGTAGAGGTAAACATCACATTGCACGTTAAGAAACAATGTGTTAAATCTCATGTAGTCATCACATGTTGTATAATTAAACCATATACATGCTAACAAACAGATGAGGTGATGGTATCAAGAACAACCATGGAGAAAAAGATCTATCCCAAAAGTTTCACTGAGGTAAATAACGGAAGAGGAGGAGGAGGAGGAGAAGGAGAAGAAGAAGAAGAAGAAGAAGAAGAAGAAGAAGAAGAAGAAGAAGAAGAAGAAGAAGAAGAAGAAGAAGAAGAAAAAGAAGAAGAAAAAAGAGGAGGAGGAGGCGGAGGGGGAGGAGGAGGAGGAGGAAGAAGAAGAAAAACAACATACATATTTATATTTGGTGGCTAGTTGTTATATTTAGAATATTTTGCCAGGGCGGCTGTCCAGTAGGCCAGCTCTGTTTGATTTCCAATAAACAAGGAATGTTTAAGGGGCGCAATCTTCCCACGGATCGTTCCAGTTTGTCGTCCGTGTCTGAGATGACTAAACGTCCGATTCACTACGCAAGGATCAAGGGGTGGTATACCAGATATTCTGTATTTTGAAAACAATTCACAGTCAACGCGGTGAGAAGAATCGGGTTTATCGAGCCAGAACCGGACATCACATACCCTGAGATACTCCACCCGCCAATACTTCCTATACTGACTATCTAAAAATAGTGACGTCATTCTGTGACAGATATCTTGATGTGTCCATTATTTCACTTGTGTCAATGTAACATAGCAAGGATGTCCCGTTTGATCTACATGTGTTCAGTTGTTCACATTTTGATAAATCCACTTCAGCTCTTATTTAGTAAAATGATGTACAGGTTACAAGTTCCTTATCGCCGACGTCGATCCAGATATGCTAGACTCTCACATATACTTCATAATTAGTATGCGCCCTGCACATGGCATAGCCGTCAGTCTCAGAAAAGATAGGCAGTGCAATTAGACGAGCCGCTTCATGATCACCATCGCCACTATCTATCTCAGCTATATAGAAGCATGGACTATATGTAGACATGGACTATAAGAAGGCATTGACTATATGTAGGCATGGACTATAAGAAAGGATTGGCTATAGGAGGACATAGACTATATGTAGACATGGACTATAAGAATGCATGGACTATATGTAGGCATGGACTATAAGAAAGGATTGGCTATAAGAAGACATGGACTATATGTAGACATGGACTATAAGAAGGCATGGACTATATGTAGGCATGGACTATATGTAGGCATGGACTATATGTAGACATGGACTATAAGAAAGGATTGGCTATAAGAAGACATGGACTATATGTAGACATGGACTATAAGAAGGCATGGACTATATGTAGGCATGGACTATAAGAAAGGATTGGCTATAAGAAGACATGGACTATATGTAGACATGGACCATAAGAAGGCATGGACTATATGTAGGAATGGACTATAAGAAGGCATGGATTATATCTACATATGGACTATAAGAAGGCATGGACTATATGTAGACATGGACTATAAGAAGGCATGGACTATATGTAGACAAGGACTATAAGAAGGGATTGACTATAAGAAGGCATGGACTATATGTAGACATGGACTATATGAAGGCATGGACTATATGTAGACATGGACTATTAGAAGGCATGGACTATATGTAGACATGGACTATAAGAAGGGATTGGCTATAAGAAGACATGGACTATATGTAGACATGGACTATAAGAAGGGATTGGCTATAAGAAGACATTGACTATATGTAGACATGGACTATAAGAAGGGATTGGCTATAAGAAGGGATTGGCTATAAGAAGGCATCGACTATATGTAGACATGGACTATAAGAAGGGACTGGCTATAAGAAGACATGGACTATATGTAGACATGGACTATAAGAAGGCATGGACTATATGTAGGCATGGACTATAAGAAGGCATGGACTATATTATACATGGACTATAAGAAGGGATTGGCTATAAGAAGGTGTGGACTATGTGTAGTCATGGACTATAAGAAGGGATTGGCTATAAGAAGGCATGGACTATATGTAGACATGGACTATAAGAAGGGATTGGCTATAAGAAGACATAGACTATATGTAGACATGGACTATAAGAAGGCATGGACTATATGTAGACATGGACTATATGTAGACATGGACTTCAAGAAGGGATTGGCTATATGTAGACATGGACTATAAGAAGGGACTGGCTATAAGAAGACATGGACTATATGTAGACATGGACTATAAGAAGGGGTTAGCTATAAGAAAGCATGGACTATATGTAGACATGGACTATAAGAAGGGACTGGCTATAAGAAGACATGGACTATATGTAGACATGGACTATAAGAAGGGGTTAGCTATAAGAAGGCATGGACTATATGTAGACACGGACTATAAGAAGGCATGGACTATATGTAGGCATGGACTATAAGAAGGCATGGACTATATGTATACATGGACTATAAGAAGGGATTGGCTATAAGAAGGCATGGACTATGTGTAGTCATGGACTATAAGAAGGGATTGGCTATAAGAAGGCATGGACTATATGTAGACATGGACTATAAGAAGGGATTGGCTATAAGAAGACATGGACTATATGTAGACATGGACTATAAGAAGGCATGGACTATATGTAGACATGGACTATATGTAGACATGGACTATAAGAAGGCATGGACTATATGTAGACATGGACTATAAGAAGACATGGACTATATGTAGACATGGACTATAAGAAGGCATGGACTATATGTAGACATGGACTATATGTAGACATGGACTATAAGAAGGCATGGACTATATGTAGACATGGACTATAAGAAGGCATGGACTATGTTTAGACATGGACAATAAGAAGGCATGGACTATGTATAGACATGGACAATGTGTTGACATGGACTATATGTAGACATGGACTATAAGAAAGCATGGACTATCTATAGACATGGACTATAAGAAGGCATGGACTATATGTAGACATGGACAATAAGAAGACACAGACTATATGTAGACATGGACTATAAGAAGGTATGGGATATATGTGGACATGGACTATATGTAGACATGGACTATATGTAGACATGGATTATGTGTAGACATGGACTATACGAAGGCATGGGATATATGTGGACATGGACTATATGTAGACATGGACTATATGTAGACATGGACTATATGTAGACATGGACTATAAGACGACATGGACTATATGTAGACATGGACTACAAGAAGGCATGGGTTATATGTAGACATGGACTATATGTAGACATGGACTATATGTAGACATGGACTATATGTATACATGCACTATAAGAAGGCATTGACTATATGTAGACATTGACTATATGTAGACATTGACTGTATGTAGACATTGACTATATGTAGACATGGACTATATGTAGATATGGATTATAAGAAGGCATGGACTGTAAGAAGGCATTGACTGTACGAAGGCATGGGCTATATGTAGACATGAACAGTAAGAAGTGTAAACATTTTTCCAGCACTGGACACAATGCGCATTAAGGCGTGTAAACCGGACCTTTACTTGGATTTGTTCTAACATCCAAATATCTAGTGAATATTTTTACACGACATGCAAGAATGCATTATTGTTTTTCTCTCTCAACGCTGGAGTATAAATAGAACATTGGATTATAAATAGGGCACTGGATTATAACTGGGGCACCTGAGTATAAATAGGACATGAAGTGAATAGTTAAAACGAAATATGGTTGTATTTGTCAGCAAAACACATAAATGAATATTGCATTAGTAGAACACACAAAGACGTATTGCCTTAGCAGAACACATAAGGATATATTGCATTAGCAGAACACATAAAGACATATTGCATTAGCAGAACAGATACATACATATTGCATTATCAGAATATATGTAGACATATTGCATTAGCACATTACGAAATAACCTAACTGAAAGCTTCAAGCATGAAAAAAAGAACATGGTCAGACTTGTGTCACTTTGATTCTGACATAACATCTTCTGCTGCAGTCAAATGCAACATTCAACAATGCACGTTGTACACACTATTAACTACAACTTTCACAACACATATTACCTACGAGACTGCCGGGAAGATGGGGTTTTCGTTGCTCTTGGTTAATGTGGATGTTAGTGTATAATGATGAGTTGCTGATGAGTTTAGTTTATTTGCGTTGAGTCACAGAGCCGACAACACAACATTCGGGACATGAGCACACGTGTTCAGTCCTCATTTTCAACAGCCAGCGAAGAGTCTGAATACTAGTGGTAGCAGTTGATGTGATTATGTGTCATCTGGCTTTTCCTTGGAAAGCTAAGGTCGGCCATATACTCTGGTTGTTCCCTACCGGACCATTCCCTCTAGGCCACGACGATTGTTCTGTTTTTCCACACTGTAAATATGATACCATAGGGTTCTGACCACGTGTGAATTCTCACGCACAAATAGCTTACCCAACGGTGCAGACTCAGCCAATGTGTGGCAACATACGGGTACAAAACTTGGATATCTAACACATCAGCAGAACAACACATCCATACTTGAATATAAATGTTACAGAAGATTACAACAATTGACTTCAAGGAAACAAACAGAAATCCCTAGCCTAAACTTACTTTCAGTGATGGAGTTGGACATGCCGTCAGTAAGGATAATGACAATTTTCGTAGCATTGTCTCGGCCTCCAAAGCTGGCTGAAAACATCTGATGCTGGTTAATGAAGTTGATCGC
>OY992894.1:73000736-73028236 GCA_963921405.1 Cepaea hortensis | reverse complement strand
TCCGCCTGTCGGAGCTTCGACCCTAGACTAGTTGCCAACCAAGGCTTCGGGCATAGTCTGCCCTGTCACGACATTCAGTCTTTAGGTTGTATTTTCTCGCACCATGATAAGACTTGTATCCTCACAATTGCGCTCCTCGTCCGCAGACGTTGGTACAATATGGAGTGTTTTGTTTGAGAAGTTCCGCCCAATATTCGGCGCTAAAGGAAAGCAGGTAGTTCAGTCTACTGTCGCTCAGTCATATCTGATTAAGACCGGACACAGACTATCGTAAATAAGAATATTTATGTATTTTCCCATAACAGACTGCGAAATGTCTCTGTATTATCAATGACAAGCAAGATGTTATGTTTCTGTCACTGTGCTGTAAACATGTCTCTGTATTATCAATGACAAGTAAGATGTTATGTTTCTGTCAATGTGCTGTAAACAGGATCTATCAGGTCTGTAATGCATTTACGTTGTGGTCCCCTTCTTTCCTTTCCCTAACCCCGTTTCATCACACTCCCCCCCCCCCTCCCCATGGTTAACTTTGACGACCATTCATTATTTTACATGCCCACAAATATATAATGTTCCATAGTTCAATATGTCTTACAAACACGTTTTCTTCAGTAGTGATATCTTTGTTGGATAGATATGTTTGTTATCTTGTGCATTAATTTGTGATTATTGGTTAGTGATTTGTGAGGATCGTCATTATCGCACTCCGGACAGGTCCGTGTGTGTTCATATCACTACATATCCCCACCAGCTAATATTTACTGACCAGCCAGTTATGGGTATGTTAGTCAAACATGCTCGTGACAAAATGTTAATTATTGCCTGACGGCTCCCTGCTTCGCTCCCATCTCCCCCACTCTGGACAATGATGCAAATGCCTAATTGTCCTTAAACTCATTTTTCGACCAGCATCTCTTATGATGTTGGTGATGTCTGGTCTAGCCATTGCACTTCGTACCTCGATCATCGCCATGTTCGCCAACAGTAAGCCCGAGCGCCCCGGTACATTGATGAATGTTGGCTGGACTTATTGCGACGTGCTCACTGTCTGGATCCACTCTTGTCGGTCCCCAACATGGCGGATAGGCATATGAACCGTTAAGCCTCTGGAGTGTTTATACTTCTAGCTACGATTTGCAGTCGCATTTTCCTCACTTTGGACTGGTAATGCATGGTTCCGCCGCCCAGCTACTGAACAGAGTGCGACAATGTTAGCTGTGAATTTTCTTTGGAATGTTTTTACATCTGTCCGAGATTGTTATAGCGTGAACTGCATGTTCGGAACGATGGCGGTCGGCCTGTCGCTTGGAATTAACTAGATTGCTTTTTCGGTTCACTGCAGCATTTTTCGCTGAGACTCCTGGGGGTCATCACTGGAGCTACGGTATTCGTGCTTTGTACGATGCTTTCAGCGGGCCGCTACACCGAAGGGGGCCGAGCCATATGGGATAAATCCCTGGACAATGAAGTCGATCCTATCGACTTTTAATGCAGTAATGTGTGCCTGCTGGTTTTCTAGTGACTGCCGCTTCCATCGACGATGAACTGTATTTTCAGTGGAGGACATTTGTGTTGGCATTCTGACGGCGGCATTATGCACAGTGTGCCTGTGCGGGCTGTTGGCTTGTCGAGACTCCTGTCTTTTCCATTTCTCAAATAAGGCAGGGAGGGGCATTTTGTGTGATATTCACCGGCACAGGAACGGATCATAATGGGGACTACCCGTTGCCGTGAAGTTGAAACCGCGACTAACTAACTTGTCGTATGAGGTCAGTCGGGGCCTTCTGGAACATGTTGTCCAGTACCGTTTTAGTTGTCTTCTGTAACAATTATATTCAAAGGCGAATATGTATTTTTCAAGAGATTTGTAAAATGTGCAGACGTTACACCAATAATTTTGCGAGAAAAAACATACATACTCCTAATACACGTCACTACATCAACGGTCATGTCAATATATTGCCCTGTGTTCTACTCTATGTTTTATATGCCTTTGTTAGTTGCCTAAAATATGCATTTAGCTTTTCTGTTCCTCATTCTACTCAGTCTCTATTTTTTATATCTTGCTAAAAGCTACCTTTATGGCTATTCTTGTTCGTCCTTCTGTCAGATGTTGTAACAGTTCCGAGATAATTGCAACCAATCACTTTTTTAAGAATATTCACATGTACATTTATATTACCCTGTGGAATGTATATAATTTTTGAGACAACTACCATTTCTGGTTTCTTATAATTGAATTGTGTTGTCTAGATCTCCTCATAACATCTTGACTGTGTGTGTTTAAATTCGCTAATCAATTCACGGCTTTCATTCGTTTCTTGTAGTACATTTTCTTTTGTTTTAATGTTTTGTTCATGGCATTCTGTTCATGTTAATCAAAAGCCACATTTCCACAGTCTTTAGACACTTCTCAGCTTTTCTACGTATTGTCCATGTTTCACATGTACATGGCGTTACCGGTTCTGCACAGCTCTCCATATTCTATTTCTGACCACAGTTGACGGTTTTTAATTGGTCAATAATTTTCCATCTTGCTAAAGGCTACCTTTGCCATGGATATTCTTGTTCGTCTCTACAAAGCATCTTCTGTCAGATGTGACAGTTCCGAGATAGTTGCAACGAATCACTTGTTTAAGAATATTCACATTTGCCTGTATATTACATTGTGGAATATATTTCTTGACACATCCCTCAGAGGCTAGCGAAGAGAGAGTGAGGAGGTGAAGACGAGGAAATGGTGTGAGACGACGGCATAGAAATAGGAGGGCAGGCGCCAGGAGAACAAGACGAAAAGAGGAGAGACTAGGTTTCAACTATGTAAGAGTTAGGTACTGGAATTGTCCCAGTGCCAGACAGAGAGATCCTGTATTGGAGAGACTAATATATGATTTTGACGTCCTCATGCTCCGGGAGCTAAATAAATACAGACACATACCATTGCCCTGGGTACGCCAGTTATATAAACACTACTGGGCAGAAGAGACATGGACAAGGTCTGCTGGTGAAGGAAGGAGTGGAGCATGTGGTACTCGACTTGAGCGAGTGGAATCACAGTGCAAGAGAGGTCCAGGGTATACAAATGAAGATTCGTGGCTTAAGTTGGAACATCATAAATGTATATGCCACAGTGGACTGTTTTGTCAGAAAGGAACATTGGGACTGGCTTAAGGAACTGGAGGACTTACCAGGTGATAGGCTACTCATGTGTGGAGACTTCAATGCAAGGAACAGAGATTGGGACAGTAGTGGAGAAAACCGACAGGCAGATGCCATGGTGGACTCCGATGTGGTCTGCATAAATGATGGTAGGCCGACAGGAATGGCAATGAGGCCTAGCGATGCAGACACAGCTATTGACTTGGCACTTGTCTCCCAGTCATCAGTCCTTGATGTAAAGTGGAATGTTTTGAATGACCATGGGAGTGATCACATGCCATGCTCAGTCCTGATCTCTAAACCCAGGAAAGTTAAAGCTGGGAGAGCGCGCAAGACCTTCCGGTATGAGTGGACCGATTGCCTTCTTGGACGCCTCAGACAAGGGGCATGCAACAGGACTGTTAAAACTCCATTTTTGCACCCCCCATGGTGGACCCCAGAAGTAGACCATGCTTGGAAAGCAAAGAGAGCTGCAGTGAAGCAGCTAAAGAAAGTGCGACAGACACTTCGAAGTTCACGAGAGGAAGTGGACACAGCGGAAAATGTCAAGAAAGACAAGGTGGAGGTTTTCAAGCGCTGTGCTGCAGAGGCCAAAAAGGCAAAATGGGAATGTTTCATGAAGGAGATTGGAGGTGATAAAACACTGCAAAAATACTGGAAACTGCACAGACAAATGCAGAGAAAAGATCGGCCTATGACAGTTTGAAAAATCTATAGAGACGATGGTGTGCGCGTGACAACAGACAAAGAGAAAGGGGAGGCGTTTCTCCAGAGATTTTTAGAGCAGACCAATCATAATGATGCGGACACCAGGGATGCAGTTAGAGAGGAGCTATCTGACACCACGAAGAATATGCAGTATGGAGACATCATACGGGTGTAAGATGTTAAACACATTTTGAAAAAGGCAAAAGACACGGCACCAGGGCCCAATGGGGTCAGGCATGGCCACATGAAGGGTTTGAGCGAAGTAGACCTGGAGGAGATGACCGACTGCTTTAACCAGAGCATTAGGACAGCATCAGTACCGCATGATTGGGTGCACAGCTATCTCATCCCTCTCCCAAAACCATTCAAGGATCAGTCAAAGCTTAGCGGCTTTAGGATCATCAACTTCAAAATATATTTGGGAAGGTTTTAGAGAAGACAGTCGCTGTTAAGCTGCAGGATCTTTTGGAAAGGGGGACGCTTCTTCCAAGAGGCCTGGGGAGCTACAGGCCAGGAAAAGATACCTGGTCTAATGCAGCCACTTTTGCCTTTGATGTTTATATGGGGTTCCAGAGTAGACAGGAAACGATTACGGTAGCGCTTGATCTCGAGGATGCGTACAATAGAGTTCGATATGATATTTTGATGACCGCACTGATGGAGAAGGGGGTCAATCCCTGGTTGGTGACCTGGATAGCAGCCGTCCTGCACTCTCGTCGGGTTGCTCTCCGTCTGGGTGCATGGGCCTCAGAGCCACATATTTTAACCCCGGGACTGCCACAGGGATCTACAATCTCACCGGTGCTCTTTAATGTGTATACGAGCAAGATTGCATACCTAGAAGCACCAGGGATTGGAAGGATACTAACATTTGCAGATGATATTCTTGCATATAGGCAGGGGAGAGATAGGGATCAAACAGCCCAGGAGCTACAGGTGACAGTAGACAAAGTGATTGACTGGTGCACAGAAATGAGTGCTGTCATCCACCCGGAAAAGGCGGCTGTTTTGTGGTGCTCTCTGGACAACAGGATTGTAAGAGCTGAAGTCCCAAGCCTCACGATAGATGGTAGAAATGTCAGCAGAGAGAACACACTGAAGTATCTGGGGATCACATTTGACAGGAGCCTATCCTTCAAGGACCATGTGGAGACGGTCGTAACAAGATCTCAAAAGGGACTCAATGCACTTAAAACTATGGCTGCAATGGACATAGAGCAGAGAATGCTTTTCACACTATACCAGCACTTGATCCTCTCAGTAATTGATTATGGATTAGGTCTGCTCACTGTCTCAGAGAGTCAGCTGGTGAAGTTAGAGCGCATACAGAACGAAGCTATGCGGGTCATTCTGGGATGCACTAGAGACACCCCAGTAGTGTGTATGCGTTACATCCTTGGTTTGCCGACTATTTCTGGTAGGCTCAAGGTGATGCAGGCGAAGGCATACCTCAGCTTAGCTGCAGACACAGACCACCCACTGCATGAGGCGCTGGACGCAGTTAAGGGTCAGTGACTGATAAGAGGGAAATCATGGATGGCTCAGGCGGAGGATACGATCAGACAGGTGTGCCCCCTGGAGAACATTAGGCGTGGAGAGGAGTGGGTCAGAGTGCCAGCGGAGCAGTCAGACTTGTGCAGAGTTATAATCACATTAAGCCGGGAGTGCAGGGAAAGGCCAGCAGGGGCCACGGAAGTGGACATCCAGCAACTAATTCAGGACAATGCTCACTCGAGTGATGTGGTTATCTACACAGATGGTTCGGTGTCAAGAGGTGAGAGAATTGGCTGGGGGTTCATAGCCAAAGCTAATGGTCGATGTTTGGGGCAGGAGAGCCTGGCATATGATACCACAACATCCAGCTTAAGAATGGAAGTGGAGGCAGTCACTGCGGTTCTCCGCTGAATGGAGAATACGACACACACACATCGTGATTGTAACTGACTCAGAAAGCATGCTGACGAGGGTGAGGACGGGCAGACTTCGTGCGGAGTGGCTTGCTTCGCTTCGGAGGTCATGGGTGACAAGCATCACCAGGATCTTTTCTCCGGGGCATGACGGTGTGCTGGGAAATGAACAGGCGGACAGATTGGCTGGCTCTGCAGAACTTGGTGGAGTATTGATACATGACAAGGCAGACGTGGTTGCGGCCTTGTGGGAGCACGTGCACACCTCGGAGGAGCAAATGGATTACCATGGTCTGGCGAGAATGAGACAACGAGGAGTGACGAAGGGATCTGGCCGACGCTCAACGCTCAAAAGAAAGGCGAGACGGACTTATAATCAGATTGCTACTGGTACTATTAGTGCTGGAACTCTTCGCTGGTTGCTGAGGATGGGGACGAAGCACTTATGGGAATGCCCCGAATGCTGTGATGTCGATTCCTAAATCAATCAATCAATCAATATATTTCTTTTTTGAGACAACTACCATTTCTGATTTCTTATAACTAAATTCTAACTAAAGTTGCTATTAAGAATGTCCTACAAGGAAAACATTAACATCGTAAACTGATTAGAGAAATTAGATGTAGACAATCACGATATTTGGAGCAAAATGAGAAGAAATAATCTGGAGAACCTGTGGACAAGTGGCATGACTTTGGGAAAAAGATCAAGTCGAAGGCAGAGAGGTAAATAAATATCTACTTGGCAGCATGGCATAATCGAGACAAAAATACAGAGCTGGTCCACGACTCTCGTGATCGTATGGGATTGCGAAACATGACCTTCCACGCTTTTCTGCACGGCATATGATAATGATGCGGAGTTGCTCACTTGGTTAAATATTATGTTAGCTCTCTAATAATGTTCTAGAAGGGACACATGAAAACATACCTTGGTTAGAGCATGTCGTGTTACTGTAAGTCAACAGCGCTTGGCGAACTTCAACAATTTCATCGGCATAGAAAACGTCTTTTGGAGAGGATGCAATGGCTTGAAGCTGTCCGATGTTGGGGTTGGAGAACCCTAAGGCAATGACATGAACTCCAGCGTTCTTCAAGGCAGTAGCTTCATTTATCGACGTCTGATCGTTACTAGATCTGCCGCTGGTGAAAATGATGGCCACCTTGGGTACTCCATCTCTAGCCCCGTGATCTTTACTGAACAAACTCACCGCGTGCTGCAATGCTATAGGGGTGTTGGCGGTCCCTCCCAAGTATTTGGCGCCTAGTATTCCCTGGAGAGAAGCAGCAAAATATCAATCAGTATTTACATAAATTATTCTAGTCTGAATTAATGCGTACTGTCATTCTTCTCCTCCTCCTCCTTCACCTCCCTTCCTCCTCCTCCTCCTTCTTGTTCTTGTTCTTGTTCTTGTTGTTGTTGTTGTTGTTGTTGTTGTTGTTGTTGTTGTTGTTGTTGTTCTTCTTCTTCTTCTTCTTCTTCTTCTTCTTCTTCTTCTTCTTCTTCTTCTTCTTCTTCTTCTTCTTCTTCTTCTTCTTCTTCTTCTACTTCTTCTTTTGCTGCTGCTGCTGCTGCTGCCCAAACAAGGGGTCTGCGCTTTGCATGAACGTTGTTGAATGTGAAACCTTGTTGAGTTCCCCCCCCCCCCCTTAGTATTAATCCGGATATGTATCCGTGATCAAAGGGTCAGTTTGCAATTAACACAACTTGTTGATTTCTTTGGAAGTGATGGTCCGCTGTCTGTTTTGCCATTCCAGACGGTAAACGAGAGAGCGCGAGTTGTGACCTCTTGTGTGCTATTATGATATATACCATGGTCGCATGTTATGCTTGCCTATGGTAGTACTAGTTGTTTCTTTGTTATTTACGTTTTGATAATGTGATGATATGTAAACCTGAAGCGAACATTGACAATCACAATAAAAGATATAAGTAGAAAATGCTGTGATTAGTTGGTTACAGATGAAGCCTAGAATATAGTCTGCTTCATTTTGACTTTTGCGCGCGTGTGTGTGTGTGTGTGTGTGTGTGTGTGTGTGTGTGGTATTCGCATATAATCAATGTCATACTAGGCATCCGTCTACATAAATACGTCATCGTCTTCATTATATGTTTGGCAAAATGGCGTTAACATCCGTATCTTTCCTGAGATCTTAGTCCGGTGATTGTTAATAGTTTATTTCTATGATATCTCGCAATGCCATAATCTTTGACCAGTCTGCATCATTTCTCTGTTTGTTACCCTACCGCTGAGGTTCCAAGGGGTGACCATGTTCTCAGTTCTCTCTCTCTCTCTCTCTCTCTCTCTCTCTCTCTCTCTCTCTCTCTCTCTCTCTCTCTCTCTCTCTCTCTCTCTCTCTCTCTCTCTTCTCATATTACGACCAAAAACCACAGTCTCTTACTACTGCATGAAATAGTGTTACTTGCATTAGCCTCGTACAGGCAGTTGTTGGCAATTATTCTGGCTTTCCAATGCATTCTAAACATTCGTCTCAGATACCGCATCTTCGCTGTCCCAAAAGCTCTTCATAATGTGTTGTGTACCTTTCGAAGATTCACAGACATACAGCACGTCGTGTTCGGTATTACCTTTCTGTACTGACTTTTTAGCTTTTAATGAAAAGGTCTTCATTAACTAGTTAGTTAATCGCGGTCCTAACTTCACAGCGACGGGTCAGCCCAAAATTACTCCAGAAAAGGCTACATACCAAAAATGACCACACAAAATGCTCCTCACTGCTCCTCGCGTACTCGAGTTTCGAGTTTCAGAAACACCAAATAAATCAGTTTGATGTTAGTTAGTTAGTCGCAGTTCCAACTTCACAGCAACGGGTCGTCCCCATTATGCTCCGTTCCTGTGCCAGTGAATATTACACAAAACGCTCCCCACTGCCCAGTGTGAAAAGTGGAAAAGTCAGGAGTCTCGACAAACAACACACACAAATACACTGTGCATAATGCCGCCACCAGAATGTCAACACACCAGTCCCCCACGAAACACCCAGTTCATCTCTGATGGAATCGGCTGTCATTTTCCTATCTGGATGTTTCCTAGATGTTCACCCACACAGTCCACGAAAATACAGTTCATCGCTGATGACAATGGTAGTCAATCAGAAGCCCAGCAGCCACGCATTTCTGCATAAGGCAAAAACCGGTCAACTCTGGGACATAGCCACCTGCCATCGCTCTGAACATGCAGTCACGTTCCCAAAAAAAACCTCAGGCAGATTCAAAAGCATTTCACACGAAACTCACAGCTCACAGTGTCGCGCCACGCACTCACTCAGTAGCAGGGTGACGGAACCATCAAGCTTCCTTAGTCACCTCTTACGACATGCGTGGTAGGCTACAGTGTTGCTATTCTTTGCTTCCCTTATGGGCCCCGTCAACACACGGGAGAATCAATTTGATGTATTGTTCGTTGGCTCGCTTTACACTCAAGCGTAATCCATACACGTGCTCATTCTTCTAGTGCACTGGACGTATTTTTGCTTGTGAACTAGCTTTCCTCTTATCAGTGTTCATCGTCATCGGATGAACGCACTCTGAGATCTGAGGTACTTGTAATTTACGTCCCCCAAGTCAAGGCCGAAGAGTCACCAATTTAATCAAATCTTCGGTGCATGGGTTGAACGCGCTACCTCGGTATCAGCACACCAGAAGTTAAAGAGCGAGCGCTCTTATCCATTCTTCTATGCTGACCTCAATTCCGGTATTAATCTCTGTATCTATCCCTTGCTCTCTTCCCATCAAACGTATATTATAATATGTGTATTTTAATTAATTATATTATACGCTAAAGGACAACATTGTCTACTCACCTGCTGGAGTGGGGTGTAGTTTCCAAACTGGTCAAAATTAAATAAGTCCTGGACGGTGGCACCGAAGGTTGTTGCAGCTATCTGAATGGCTTCTGGGCCCAAGCGGAAAACCTCGGGTAAATTTGCGGCAAATCTGAGTTCATCACCGAAACCATTAGTTCCAACGTTTTCAGAGGAGTCTATGAGTAACAGAATATCCAGAAGTCCTGTTCGACATGGCGCTGGAAATAAAGGAGATTATGTTGTTGGCCACAATAAGTCAAACAGAGCAGTAGTATGAACACGATATATTGTAGTTATCAAGATGGTTTTACAAATGATAAAACACGAGCATGAATTCATGAAGATATAAACAATAAATTGCATAAATTATTGCTACGCTTATTTCATTGTACACACGTTGGCAAAACCAACCTGAGAACTGGCCTGTGTATGGAATCCACGGGGCCACAGAAATAGAGGAAGAACTAACTTACATGGAGAAGAGATGTAGAGGCAGAGAAGAATCATATGGGGGAGACATTGACATGGGATAGCTTATAATAGAACGGCGTGCTGGGAGTTAGTTGAGGACGTGTGCCCCATGGGAGATACATCGCTAAAGAAAAAGAAGAGACACAAACCGCACTTGGAATGAAGCATATGCCATGTTTTGTATACTTCAGATAAGCCGATACCTTGCGTTACTATGCAACGTGTTGAATTATTTCTATAGTATGCACCTGACGAGAAATATTAACATATACCAAGCAATAAAACGTGCAATATATTGACTGCATTTTCATTATTCAAAATATTCGAGTAATTGCAGCATATTGTTAATTTTGTCATACGTTTACATGTTGTTGTCCGTGGCAACCGATTCAATGTGTTCACCCTTATACGACATGCAGAAATAGAGGAATAGTGATGTATTTTCTTCCAACGACGTAGGCTAACAACACACTAATTTTGATTATGTACGTGAGATCCCCAAGCGGCGAATGCAAGGCCTGGGTACTGAATGCCTACTATCGTCGTGTCGATTAGCGGCGACTTTCTTCCGATACAAAACATGCACGGCGTATTGTTCTCGATATATTTTATCACCGCGGAAATCATGTCCCTTAATCGGGTGGTGTGGAGTAGTAATCTTATCACAATCCTATTTGTCATCCATGCGCTCTGCACCGTTATCTTTCATTGCCTGGAAGATCCGTTTTCGGGAATCGCAGAGTCTCTTACAATACAGCTGGTATATTCCGGGATTACCATTCTTAGTGGTCCTTGGCAATACTCGGGCACTTGAACTGACACTTATGGATTCAGCAGGAAAGACAAGAAGAGATAGAGAGACAAATGAGAAACTAAGGACAGGTGTAGGGATAACACCTATTCCATCCATCCATCAAGTGCCATGCCGGTTAGCGTGGGCGGTCATGATTCGCCATTTCATTCGATCACCAGAGTCGTGGATCAGCTCAGTGTTCTTGTCTCGACCATGCCACATGCTCAAACCATCCAGGTATTTACATCTCTGTCTTCCCCTTGCTCTCTTCCCCTCGATCTTGCCAGTGGTCAAATGTTCTCTAATTTATTTCTTCTCATAACATGTCCAAAATATTTTGACTGTCTACATCTAATTTCTCTAATCAGTTTACGATTTTCATTTGTTTCTTGTAGGACTTGGTCGTTGGCTTTTCTGTCTGTCCGTGATATTCATTGTATTCTCCTCAGAAACAACATTTCCAAAGCCATCAGATGTTTTAAGCTTTACTGCTCATTGTCCATGTTTAACATCCATACAAAAGTACAGGTTCTCTATAGCACCCCAACACTCTTTTTTCACGTAGAAATTGACATCTTTTTTATTGGTCAATATGTTTTCCATCTTGCAAAAGGCTACCTTCGCCATGAAAATCCTTGTTCTAATATCGTCAAGGCATCTCTCATCAGATGTTATGACTGTTCCGAGATAATTGTACCGATTCACTTGTTTAAGAATCTTCCCATTTACCTTATATTACATTGTGGTATTTCGTTCTTCCTAGTGACGACCATAATATGTCTTCTTACAAATTTCATTCTAACACTAGTTGTTCAATGTGTGCAAACAACCGCATCCACTAAATGTTGCAGATCCTGCTCATAGTCTGCAATCAATACTGTATCATCAGCATATCTAATGTTAGTGATGTTTCTTCTTCCAATGATGATTCCTTTCATATCTTGTACATTTCTGACAATATTTTCACTATACAGGGAAAACAGTACTGGTGACATTACTCATGCATGTCTCACATCCCTCGTAAAAGGCTGATATTTACCTATTTCTTTATCAATTCTGATGGCAGCATTTTGTTTCCAATATATGCTTTTACATGTCTAAGGTTTTTCCCATCATCTGCAAGCATATCTACCATGTTGACATGTCTTACTCTGTTGAAAGCCTTTGTATAATCAATAAACCAAAGGTATATATCTTTATTTACTTCTTTAGAACGTTCAATTACTGTTCTCAGCATGCACACAGCATTTATTGTACCCTTGCCTTCTACAAAAGCACATTATTGTTCTCCTATCTCGGGTTGTATTTTCTTCCTAACTCTTTGCATGATAATTCTTAGCAAAATCGTCGTGATTTGGCTCAATATAACAATTGTTCTTTCTTTATCACATTTCAAGGCTCATGATTTCTTTGGGCTTGCAATAATACAGAATTACATAATCCATGAGGTATATCTCTAGTATTATATATTGTGTTCAGCAGTCTGGTGACTTGATATATTCTATTTTCTTCTAAAGAATTAATCATTTCTGTTGCGATGTTGTCTGAACCTGGGGTCTTGCCAGCTTTTATATGGTTAAGAATATTCTGAACCCCCATCTTCAAAATTGATGGTCCTTCATTATTATTTCGAATATCATACTGTTCTTCTCTGTTATCATCATACAGTTTTTCACGTAATCTGACCATTCATGTAAAATCTTATCTTTTTCTATCATGATTTTTCCAAATTTTGTTTTTAGGCAGCCAGCTGGTGTACGTGTTCTTTTATTAGTAAGCTCTTGAATTCGTTTGTACATTAATTTTGGTATTTTTATTGTCGTGTGTGTGTGTGTTTTTTTTGTTTGTTTGTTTTTTTTTTTTAATTTTTTTTTACATTTCTATGCACTTTTCCTAAATCCATGCTTCGTTTGCCTTATTACATAATGTTCTGACTTTTCTGTGAATTTCTTCATATTTGGCAGGATTATTTTTGTTGTGTCTTCTTGTTTCTATTAGTGTAAAATTGCTTAAGTCATCCATATCTTACAACACACTTTCTTTAATTTAAAATAGTTGTTTCTGCAGCCAAACTGATTGAATTCTTCAACATTTCCATTGAACATCTACATCTTGAAATATGATCTCTGGATCAGACAGTATATCGAAGATATTCTTTGCTTCTATGTTAAAATTGTCTTGTATGTCCTTTTCATTTCTCAGTGTACACAGATCATATTTAATGTTTTCTGTTGTATACTTGACTTTCTTTCATTTTACTCTCAATGTGCCTGTAATCAATGCGTGATCACTGTAACTGTCTGTATTGGGAAATATTTTACGCTGTTTTTACGGTTGCTAACGCATTTCGACACCTTCTGATAATTAGAATGTAATCAATCTGGTTTATAATCCTGCTGTCATGACTACTCCATGTCCATAATCTTTTAGGATGCTGTTTAAACCAGGTGTTTCCTATAATCATGTCCTGCTCTTTTGCTCATTCTACAAGTTTGTATCCTCTTTCGTTTCGCTCTCTCAAACCATGGTTGCTTACTGTGCATTCAATCACTTTGATTTCCTACCTTTGCATTGAAGTCACCCATTATAATATTTATTTCCGAATTGTTACATTTCTTCAAAGCAGACTCAATGTCATTATACAATTCCTCTATACTATCTTCACTGCTTTCTCCTGTTGCGGTATATATTTGAATGACGTTTATGTTAAAAGGTCTGCCGATTAATTTTACCAATGAAACCCTGTCTGACACAGCCCAATATCCTTGAACAGAGTTTGATGATTGCCGATCCAAGATACTTTCTTCACCTCTTTGCCGTTCTTCTCCACCAGAATAAATAATCTTAAAATCCTCCCCTGTTTTATTCCTGCCCCGTTCCATCTCGTCTCCTAATATTTTAATCTTCTCTCTTTCCATTTCTTGTTTGATGTTTTCTAATTTCCCATCGTCGCTTAACGTCCGAACAATCCATGTTGCTAATGTCAGTGTCACTGTCCTTTTCCTGTGATAATTTGTAATTAGGCGAATCATGATAATCTAGGCAACTTTAACTGATTCTCGGCCGTGTGCCTGTAGATTGGAACAGTGGAACAGTTTTGGTGCCCGTGTGCCAGCAGGCCAGCTCAGTATAAAAAGTACTTTATTTGGTCCAGTTCTAATATTATCCGCAATTGTTAGTGACGGTAAATTAAAACTCCCGGAACATTTCTCTTTCGGCATTTTAAGGCCAGACGTTCGCATCCATTGGTTTTTATGAGACAACGAGTGTTAAACGAGTGTTAAGTAGTTTTTTTTTTGTTTTTTTTTTGGTTATTTGACAAATGGCAACGCCTTCTGGTATGCGGCCTCGTAGACATACATCAGATCAAGTTAGATTGTTGTTTGAAACGGTTTTAGACAATAGTGATTCCGATTTTAAAGAAGATTCTGATAGTAGTGTTAGTAGTGAGTCTAAATTTTTAGCACGTAGTGATAGAGAAACCTACAATGACAGTGAACGTTTGTCATCAACTGAGGTGTCTGACAATGAATATCAGGATGTCAGAATTACTACTAAACTCAAAGGAAAGCAACCAGTGCATAATAAGAATAAAACTGGAGGTAAAAACTCTTTAATTTTACAAGCTTTTGTAGTTCGTGAAGCACCTCTCCCATCACCATCATCATTAGCATCGACATGGCAAGATGTGTCAGAAGGGGAAACAAATCCGGAGTTTGAGTTCCGTCTTTGAAGGTTTCACGTCAACCCTAAACTTTATCAACTTCAAACACCTATGTATTTTCTCAAAGTGTTTTTATTTTTATTTTATTTATTTTGTTTATTTATTGGATGATAACATTGTGGATTGTTTAATTCAAAACATAAATTAATATGCAGAAAAGATGTTGATATACACACTCCTTAAAGATATCATTCTCGTCTGCTATCCTGGACCCCACGAAGCACGAATGGCTGAAGTTTACGTCTGCCATTATTTCTATGGGACTTGATCGAAGACCATGGATCAAGGACTATTGGAGTACAACTGCATATGTCTATACTCCTTGATATGCCACTATGTTTTACAGGAATCAATTTGATTCTATTTATCACACCATGCTTCACGTATGTGAACCAGTCGCAGTGGGTGCAACTAAAATTGAACAACTTGTTGACATGATTCTGAAGAAATTCCACGAAGCATTTTACCCATCTGAAAATGTGTCCATTGATGAAATGATTATTGGGTAGCAGGGCACATTTCAGCACATACAATACAATGCAACAAAACCTCACAAGTACCACATCAAAACATTTGGCCTTTGTGATTTTGCGACTGGCTACATAGTTAATTTTTTTTAAAAAATTACCGTGGAAGACACACCGAATACAATCCGGATTTAGATCCGACAGCTGCTCATGCAGTGAAAGTGCCACACTACTGAATGTTCTCAATCCTGGTCATCACATCTTTGCTGACATATTCTACTAGAATTCTAGAAGGTAGTTTGCGGTAGATTTCCTTCCTGGCAGAGACCATACTGGCTGGTGAACGTAGCTTATATATATATATATATATATATATATATATATATATATATATATATATAAAGCAAATATGCATTATATGTTTGTGAGACAGTATAACACATTGCAACTTACCAGTAGCTAAAGTAGTTGCTGGTCTAATAGTTGGTCTGGGTGTATTGTCGTTGCTGATAACGCCACTGCAAGGTTCCTTGACAAATCCTGGATAATTGCAAGTCTGTATTTCAGGGTCGTAGATTTCAAATGTCGGACAGGACATTATGTCAGTCTTCAGGAAAGTGCACTCAATGAACTGGGAGCAGTTGAATGGGTGAGGGTGTATTCCGTTCTCCCAGTTTCTCTCTCGACAAATGTTTGAGACGTCTGTGAATAAATATAAAAGGTAAAACTGACTGCCCCAGTCTTTCGTTCTCTCTCTCTCTCTCTCTCTCTCTCTCTCTCTCTCTCTCTCTCTCTCTCTCTCTCTCTCTCTCTCTCTCTCCCTCTCTCTCGCTCTCTCTCTTTCTCTTTATCTCTCGCGCGCTCTGTCTGTCTGTCTGTCTGTCTGTCTGTCTGTCTGTCTGTCTGTCTGTCTGTCAACTTGTCTGTCTGTCTGTCTGTCTGTCTGTCTGTCTGTCTGTCTGTCAACTTGTCTGTCTGTCTTTTTCTCACCTTCGCTCTCACGTTGACTTTCTATCTCTGAATATGTGCATGCATGCATCGGTAAGTGAGTATAATTTTAGGTTTGCATGTAGATAGGATGGTAGGTGAGTCAGCTTGTCTGTCTGTCAGCTTGTCTGTCTGTCTGTCTGTCTGTCTGTCTGTCTGTCTGTCTGTCTGTCTGTCTGTCTGTCTGTCTGTCTGTCTGTCTGGCTCTGTGTGTGTGTGATTGAGTGAGTGTGTATGTGTGTGTGTATGTATATGTCTGTATGTGTATTAATGCGTAGATGTGTGTTTACGTACGTGTGAGCGCGCGTCGATGTATTATGTATTTACGCAAGTATTCATTTCCCCCTCCTTCTCTTCGTCGCCCTCTACTGCTTGTCTTCGTTATCATTACCATATGCAATATTGATTGCCCAATTCGATAAGAATATTTCTGTATGACTTTTAACGAACCCACATTGTGTTACTGATTGAATCTGAGACCATGGTCATTAAATGAAGTACATGCAACTTTCGTTATGTTATAAATAAACATAAAATACTTACCTCTCACTGAAACGGTCGGCACTGAAATTAACAATATATAACGTATTAATACATGCTGATTAAACCTACTATACATTACAACACATAGATAAGGCCCAATAGATGTATCCAGTCGTAAATATGCATTATATCCACCGAGGTAAGTGTACAACTCTATAGCTAAGCAGAGCAGGGCACTCACTTGTCCTGACAGTTAAAAATTGCTGTCAAAGGCTGAGGTAACAAACTCTCATGTGGATGTGAAAGGCAAGGGGAAAACAGCACATTATCTTCCCAAGACTTCATGACAAAACACACTTCAGATTAAGTGAACGACAGTAATGTCTGTCTTAGGACATCTTAGTCCGGTAGGAACAGTCATGAGCCACTGGTGACATCATACCGTCTTCCAGCTACTATTTGAAACATCATTGCTAAAATAAATACATCTGAAATAGGTACATGGAACTTTAAAACGCCAAAATGAGCTTGGAAAGTTGAACAATGTTATAAGTGAAATGGAAAACATGAAACTGAATATCCTACGCATAAGTGAGATGAGATGGAAGGGATAGGGCAAAATTATAAATGATAAACACACAATAATTTATTCTGGAAGGGACACACGAAAAAAGATTAGGGGTCTATTTAATTTAAAAAATAAAACAACCAAGTTACTGGTGTATTTCAGATAGAGTTATTATGGTCAAAATGAAAGGCAAACCAACAGATATAAATATTGTACAAGTATTCGCACAACAAGAAGCAGTAGTGATGAAGAAATACAACAACTTTACCATGAAGTAGAAATGGCCATGTCTCAAATTAAATCACAAGACATGAAAATAATAATAGAAGATTCTAATGCACAAGTAGGACAGGGGAAATGGAAGATGTAGTGGGGAATTATGGTTTAGGTACAAAAAATGAAAGAGAAGAAAGCTAATATTGTGGCCAAATATCAATGATATGATAATTGGAAACATCTTATGTTGTCTCTGTGGCGAAGTGATCAAGCCGTTTGACTCGTACTCCGAAGGTTGTGGGTTCGATTCCGGGCCGCGCCCTTCGGTTTACGAGTTAAATGATTCAGAGACTCCTGTGGGTCGTCGCTAAAAGCTACGGAGTTCGTGCTTTGTGCGACGCTTTCCGCGCTGCGGGAAGAGACCGAGCCATATGGGATAAACCCGGTGCAATGAAGTCGACCTTGTCGACTTTTAAGCGACTTTTTTTTTATCTTATGTTGACACCATAAAAGCCGACTTTACACATGGAAACGCCCTGATAAGACACTACTCAAACAAATTGACTACATACTTATTAATAAAATTTTTAGGAATGCGTTAATTAATGTAAAGACAATGCCGGGTGCTGATTGTAATAGTGATCATCTACCACCATTATGTTGACTAATAAAAGTTAGATTGAAAAGAGGAAAATAAGTGGTTAAAAACATTAGACATTATAAAGAGGTTTTGAAAGTAGATGAAGAAAGTCTAGAACAATACAGAGTGACTGTGAAAAACAGATATGATGCAATAGCAAAAATACACAGTATAAGTGAGCAATGGGAAATGTTAAGGGACTTCATTCATCAAACGAATACAGAAATATTACCGGAGAGAAGCCAAAGAGCTAAGAAAAAAGGATGACTGAAGAAATCTTAAAGCTGATGGTCAAGAGTAAAAATGACAAACAAGAATATGATGATATAAATAGAGAAATAAGAGACAAATGTATGAAGGCAAGAGAACGTTGGTTAAACGAGCAGTGCAATAAAATTGAATTTATTTATATTAAAGATACACATAATATGCACAGACTAATCAGTGAGCTCACAGGAAGAAAAATAAGAATAAATACTGTGTGTTTAAATTCAAAAACAGGAAATATATTATTGGAGGAAGATGCTATAATGAAAAGGTAGAATGAATATATAAAAGAACTATATGATGGAGAAAGGGAATAATTAATAGAAGAAAGTAACTTAGCAGGCCCACATATTCTAAAAGAAGAAAGGAAAAACAGCTGGGCCAGATGGAATCATAATAGAAGAATTAGCAGTACTGAGAGAATTCAGAGTAGATATATTAACGAAAATGTTGAATCAAATTACAGCAGTAGACATTTACCGAGCAATATGCTGGAATCTGTATTTATAGATATACCCCCCCCCCCCCCCCCCAAAAAAAAAAAAAAAAAAAAAAAAGACCAGGGGCAATTGAATGCAAAGATCTTCGCACCTTTTATTCGCACATTTAACCTCATTAACCATATCACCAAGCTTCTACTCAGAATTATAATGAGAATAAGACGAGAGAAAAAAATAAAAATGGAAATTGGTGAACAACAGTATGGATTTGTGGAAGGAAATGATACAAACAATGGAACATATACATTACGGACAGTGATAGAGATATTAATAGAGACACAGAAAGACATATAATTGTGCTTTATAGAATATACCAAGGCATTTGATAAAATAAAACATGATGAACTCATTAAAATGTTAGAAGATTTTAACATTGATTGGAAGGATCTCAGAATAATAAAGAATATTTACTGGAACTTAGTAGTGGCAATTAAAATGGGAAATAAATGAGGCAATTATGAACAAATAAAGCTAGGAGTACGACAGGGAAGTGCCCTGTCACCGGATCTCGTTTTCCTCTATAGCGAAGTAATGATGAGAGAGACCAAAGAGAAGCCAGGAATACTTATCTGAGGATATAATATAAACAATATACGCTATGCAGATGACACAGTATTGGTTGCGGATAATGCAACAGATCTACAATAATTGTTGAATATTGTGGTAACATAAAGTGCAAAGAAAAGACTCTCTCTGAATATCAAGAAAATAATAACAATGGTATATCAAAGGAAAAGGTGACACGAAAATGTGAGATAGGAATAGAAGAGGAAATTCTTAACGTGTACAGTTTTAAATACCTAGGGGCATTTATAACATTATATGGAAGATGCACAACAGAAATTAAGAGCAGAATATGGCTAGCAAAGTGACTTATGCAATGAGTCACTATCATTGAATGTAGGAAAGAGGGTGCTAAAGTGCTATATAGAACCTATATTGCTGTATGGCAGTGTATCTTGGAATGTAAATGAACAAATTAGGAAGAATTTGGAAGCAACAGAGATATGGTTCCCAAGACGAATGTTGCGAATTCCTTGTCTTGCCAAAGTAACTAACAACGATTGCCTGAAAGAGGCTAATGAAACTAAAACATTATATGCAGCAATACGAACTAGACAAACAGCTTCCCGTGGTCATGTGATGAGAAGAGAGGCATTGGAGAACATCGTGTCATCTGGAAAGATCGAGGAGAAGAAAGTGAGAGGCAGACCAAGAGAAAAAATGCTGGATGGATTGAGGCGGTGGCATGGAGGAATATCATCAGCAGAGTCGATCTAGAAAACCAAAGACCGAGATCTGTGGAAAGTCACGAACGCCTACGCTAGCTGGCATGGCAGTTGATAGTGATGATGATGATGATGACGATATATATATATATATATATATATATATATATATATATATATATATATATATATATATATATATATATATATATATATATATATATGCACACATGAAGTTTTTCTCACTCAAATACACAGAGGACTGTCAGGATCTTGCGGTAGCAAGACTCTGGCTCGTTGGCTGACAAGTGAGATAACTTATATTGTCACTTAATAATTCAATGTGACACGATGCAAACACTTTATTTGCTTCTGCACATCCTTTTCAGTTTGCATCCAACTAGATAGAAAATGCAGACAAGAAAATCCGGCTGCTGTTGAGGCTGAAGTACAAGCATTGATTTTCGAGAATTCGCTAGACGGTGACGCGGTCATCTACACAGATGGGTCGGTCGTCCGACATGTGAGAAGCTCATGGGCCTTTACAGCTCGGGCCGGAGGGAGAATTGTGAAGGAGGACTCTGGTGCTTTCACTGAAACCACAAGTAGCCTGACCATGGAAGTCATAGCAGTAAGTAAAGCAATAACATGGCTCGAGACACAAACATTTACTAGGGCTTGTTTCCTTAGCGACTCAATGAACACGATCAAGAGGATAGAGGAGGGGTCGATCCGAAGAGAATGGTTGCTGCCTCTGGAGAGGTCTCGACTGGCAAAGATTAGTTTCATCTTCGTGCCAGGGCATGCGGGAGTACAAGGAAATGAGCGGGCTGACAAGCTCGCATGTGAGGCTACTGTGGAGGGCGGACGCGCCATGGACCAGGCCGACATTCTGAATGCTCTACGAGAAGTAAGACTTTTGCGAGAACCAAGTGATGACTGTGAATCTACAACAATTGCCAGACTGCGAGAGCAGCACATTAAAAGAGGGGTGGCCAAACAAGAACACTACGCAAGAAGCCAAAGAAGATTGATAAACCAACACAGAACTGGCGTCGTTAGCCGCTACACGTTGCGGGATTTGCTGAGGAGGGGATCCGAGCACTTATGGACTGAATGGTTCGATGTGCAATGAGGATGATCTGTCGACTAACTAACTAACTAACTAACTAACTTTATTTGCGCATCTCGCGTTTCACAATTAATGCATATCTCGCGCAATCACAAGTCATCATTACAATCAATACATGCAATCAATCAATACATCAATACATCAATACACTTACACTCTTACAGGCTAGCTCTCGAATCACGCTCAAACATATAATTCAAAGCACACCGCATTCAAACGTCTGTCCTCTACGCTCTCCCAAGTCCTGTCTGACCAGCCGTTCAGCATTCGCGTCAGTCGGGGTGGAGTCCCCTTTGCGTGCTACACACATTGCACGCTGTCTCCTGACTGACCAACAACGGCTTAACGTCGCTCAGACTTGAGCCTGGCTGGACTTCCCAGGCGTCGTCGAAGACGCCGCGTTGTAGCTAGCGTGTTTAACACTGCTCAGAGTTGAGTATGGCTGCAATTGTCTGGCGTTGGTACAGACGACGCGTTGCAACCTATGGGTGAGAATCTGACAAGGACCAATGTTTCTTCTTCATTATCTTCGACGTCTTCTTCATCTCGTCTTCCTCCTCCTCTTTTCTTCTTCTTTTTCTTCTTCTTCTACTGCTACTGCTGCTGTTGCTGCTGCTGCTGCTGCTGCTACTACTACTACTACTACTACTACTACTACTACTACTACTACTACTACTACTACTACTGCTGCTGCTGCTACTACTACTACTTCTACTGCTACTACTTCTGCTACTACTGCTGCTTCTGCTTCTGCTACTATTACTACTACTACTACTACTACTACTACTACTACTACTACTACTACTACTACTACTACTACTACTACTACTACTACTACTACTACTACTGCTACTACTACTACTACTACTACTACTACTACTTCTGCTACTACTACTGCTACTACTACTGCTACTACTACAACTACTGCTACTACACAACTAGATTCAATAATAAAAGCAGCACTATGGCTGTTTAACTGATAGTTCTCTTCTAATATTTTCAAATTGTAGGTTATTGTGTATACAACAAAGCTATGTTAATTTATGCAATGTTGAATGGGGATTCGTTGATTACTAAGTAACCTACCTTATATAGTTTTGGGTTTGAGATTGGGACAGTAGTGGAGAAAACCGATAGGGAATTGCCCTTGCAGATGCCATGGTGGACTCCGATGTCGTCTGCATAAATGATGGTAGGCCGACAAGAATGGCAATGAGGCCTGGCGGTGCAGACACAGCTATTGACTTGGCACTTGTCTCCCAGTCATCGGTCCTTGATGTAAAGTGGAATGTTTTGAATGACCATGGGAGTGATCACATGCCATGCTCAGTCCTGATCTCTAAACCCAGGAAAGTTAAAGCTGGGAGAGCGCGCAAGACCTTCCGGTATGAGTGGACCGATTGCCTTCTTGGACGCCTCAGACAAGGGGCATGCAACAGGACTGTTAAAACTCCCTTTTTGCAGCCCCCATGGTGCACCCCAGAAGTAGACCATGCCTGGAAAGCAAAGAGAGCTGCAGTGAAGCAGCTAAAGAAAGTGCGACAGATACTTCGAAGCTCACGAGAGGAAGTGGACACAGCGGAAAATGTCAAGAAAGACATGGTGGAGGTTTTCAAGCGCTGTGCTGCAGAGGCCAAAAAGGCAAAATGGGAATGTTTCATGAAGGAGATTGGAGGGGATAAAACACTGCGAAAATTCTGGAAACTGCACAGGCAAATGCAGAGAAAAGATTGGCCGATGACAGTAAGAACAGTCTATAGAGATGAATGTGTGCGCGTGACAACAGACAAAGAGAAAGGGGAGGCGTTTCTCCAGAGATTTTTAGAGCAGACCAATCATAATGATGCGGACACCAGGGATGCAGTTAGAGAGGAGCTATCTGGCACCACGAAGAATATGCAGTATGAAGACATCATACGGGTGGAAGATGTTAAACACATTTTGAAAAAGGCAAAAGACACGGCACCAGGGCCCAATGGGGTCAGGTATGGCCACATGAAGGGTTTGAGCGAAGCAGACCTGGAGGAGATGACCGACTGTTTTAACCAGAGCATTAGGACAGCATCAGTACCGCAGGATTGGGTGCACAGCTATCTCATCCCTCTCCCAAAACCATTCAAGGATCAGTCAAAGCTTAGCGGCTTTAGGATCATCACCCTTCAAAATACATTTGGGAAGGTTTAAGAGAAGATAGTCGCTGTCAAGCTGCAAGAGTTTTTGGAAAGCGGGAAGCTTCTTCCAAGAGGCCTGGGGAGCTACAGGCCAGGAACAGATACCTGGTCAAATGCAGCCACTTTTGCCTTTGATGTTTATGAGGGGTTCCAGAGTAGACAGGAAACGATGGCGGTAGCGCTTGATCTCGAGGATGCGTACAATAGAGTTCGATATGATATTTTGATGACCTCACTGATGGAGAAGGGGGTCAATCCCTGGTTGGTGAACTGGATAGCAGCCGTCCTGCACTCTCGTCGGGTTGCACTCCGTCTGGGCGCATGGACCTCAGAGCCACATATGTTAACCCCGGGACTGCAACAGGGATCTGCAGTCTCAAGGTTGCTCTTTAATGTGTATACGAGCAAGATTGCAAACCTAGAAGCACCAGGGGTTGGAAGAATACTAACATTTGCAGATGATATTCTTGCATATAGGCAGGGGAGTTACAGGCGACAGTAGATAAAGTGATTGACTGGTGCACAGAAATGAATGCTGTCATCCACCCAGAAAAGGAGGCTGTTTTGTGGTGCTCTCTGGACAACAGGATTATAAGAGCTGATGTCCCAAGCCTCACTATAGATGGTAGAAATGTCAGCAGAGAGAACAAACTGAAGTATCTGGGGATCACATTTGATAGGAGCCTATCCTTCAAGGACCATGTGGAGACGGTCGTGACAAGATCTCAAAAGGGACTCAATGCACTTAAAACTATGGCTGCAATGGACATAGAGCAGAGAATGCTTTTCACACTATACCAGCACTTGATCCTCTCAGTAATTGATTATGGATTAGGTCTGCTCACTGTCTCAGAGAGTCAGCTGGAGAAGTTAGAGCGCATACAGAACGAAGCTATGCGGGTCATTCTGGGATGCACTAGAGACACCCCAGTTGTGTGTATGCGTTACATCCTTGGTCTGCCGACTGTTGCTGGTAGGCTCAAGGTGATGCAGGCGAAGGCATACCTCAGAGTAGCTGCAGACACAGACCACCCACTGCATGAGGCGCTGGACGCAGTTAAGGGTCAGCGACTGATAAGAGGGAAATCATGGATGGCTCAGGCGGAGGATACGATCAGACAGGTGTGCCCCTTGGAGAACATTAGGCGTGGAGATGAGTGGGTCAGAGTGCCAGCGGAGCAATCAGACTTGTGCAGAGTTATAATCACATTAAGCCGGGAGTGCAGGGAGCGGCCAGCAGGGGCCACGGAAGTGGAAATCCAGCAACTAATTCAGGACAATGCTCACTCGAGTGATTATCTACACAGATGGTTCGGTGTCAAGAGGTGAGAGAAGTGGCTGGGGATTCGTAGCCAAAGCTAATGGTCGAAATTTGGGGCAGGAGAGCCTGGCATATGATCCCACAACATCCAGCTTAACAATGGAAGTGGAGGCAGTCACTGCGGCTCTCCGCTGGATGGAGAATACGACACACACACACACACACACACATCGTGATTGTAACTGACTCAGAAAGCATGCTGACGAGGGTGAGGACGAGCAGACTTCGTGCCGAGTAGCTTGCTTCGCTTCGGATGTCACGGGTGACAAGCATCGCCTGGATCTTTTCTCTGGGGCATGCCGGTGTGTTGCGAAATGAACAAGCGGACAGATTGGCTGGCTCTGCAGAACTTGGTGGAGTATTGATACATGACAATGTAGACGTGGTTGCGGCCTTGTGGGAGCACGTGCACACCTCGGAGGAGCAAATGGATTACCATGGTCTGGCAAGAATGAGACAACGAGGAGTGACGAAGGGATCTGGCCGACGCTCAACGCTCAGAGGAAAGGCGAGACGGACTTATAATCAGATTGCTACTGGTACTATTAATGTTGGAACTCGTCGCTGGCTGCTGAGGATGGGGGCGGAGAACTTATGGGAATGCCCCGAATGCTGTGATGTCGATTCCTAAATGAATCAATCAATCATATAGTTTTCTATTCATACACTTAAATCTAGATATCAACATCTCATGCACACGCTTGTAGTACATCAAGAGCAGCTCCTTTGACTTTATAACAAGCCATTTACAAGCCGATTACTTGTTTATTCAGGAACTTTGTCTTTAATCAGCCTGAAAGAGACCTCTGTCCCGATTTTGGTCACTAGGATGGGAATGGCTAGGCATTTGAAACCGCACAAACCACATCGCCAGTGTGAGCTTAAAGTCATTTAAGCCAGTTCCTACAGCTTTTGTTTTAATCTTGTCATGATATACATATCCGGTGTTGACATTAGCCCCATCACCTCTCGTGTGACCGGTTAGTTTATAGACAGCAAGGCACAAGACCCTTATACATAACACTCGTCAAGGCATGTAAAGCGATCCTTTAATTAATGTATTTATGCTATAGTTATAATATAAACAACTGTTTTAGTGTATCAGCTTAGAAACTCACATTCGCACTCTCGAAAGGATGTCACAGTCTCCACTCGGTCAACTAGAACCTTGGGGATCAGCAGGTTGCTGACCACATCCAGCACATCATGGCCCACTAGAGTCTTCAGTTCCGTGATGTTTGGTCTGGAGACGCCGACAGCAATGATGTTGAGACCAGAAGATCGCAGCTGTAAGGCAGTTTTCTCGGCTGTTGGAGATTAGAAAATAAGAATAATGTGATCTTTCTTTTGGGTGGTTAGTCTGTAAATAAGTAAGTAAACGAACATGTTTACTCAATGATTCGCATCGGGTGTATGTTGTTTTATTTTTATATTGCACTGAGTGCCAGTCGGCAATCAGTGGTTGATGAGGTCAGCATCCCCATGTCGCTTTTATTTCCCAAAACATTATTGGTATCCATTTAGGGTGGGTCGACCTGGTAGCCCAAATCAATTTTGAAAAATTGAAATTCACCCAGCTGCGGATCGAACCGATGGAACTGTTGACCCCCGATTCGGCAGACGAGTGTGGGTTAATATGGTTTCGTGTAAAAAAACAAAAAAAAAACAAACCCTAACGCTCTTAATTCCCATGATTGTTTTTCGATAAATCAAGCAAGCGGAATCTCAATGCAGTTCACAAATTCCGTGCTCACAGGTGGTTCCCAGTGACTGTTTACAGAATTAGGCATGCTATACATTTGAATGTGTGTTTGTTTTCCCATCAGAAATTTAACGCTCAAACTGTGGCATTGGGTCTGTGATTTTCATAAAAATGTTAAGAATATGGCTGACAGAGGCGTCTCCTTCTCTGTACACCTTCAGACGTCGACATGAATGCATCCAAACAGGGAAGCAGTCAGCCTGTGCTTGTTGTGGGCATGACCATAGAGTGTGTCTTTAAATGGATGCCCTGGGAACTGCGTGTGTTACAGTATCGATCATCAAAACCATACAGGAAAATACATGATATCTTTGGAGCAAATCAACAGACGAGGTAGAGTAGAGGACATAGTTTGTGTGAGAAAACATTCAAAACGAGTGGCAGTGGCATACAGAGAAAGTTTGTGGAGCGATGAGGCAGCTGGAAAAGACATACTAATATAAGCAACAACAAATTCATCAACGTATCATATTAGAAAAGAATTGCGGGTCGTGATCACAGATGTGTCTATGCATGGATTTACGTATGTATGTATTTATGAGTGTTAGTATGTAGATATATATGCATGAGCGATTATCGGCGTGCGTGTGACAGTTTGCCTGCCTGCCTGATGGGTCATACAATTACATGCATTGTTTTACACTTACAGCATTCATTTTACAATATTTGTTTTTTCCCATGCGAATGCAACATGCTCAATATATAATTGGTATGCTAACGGTAAGCGATTTGATGGGCCGAATATAAGACGTGCCAGCGTGCTCAATGTTGACCATCTTAACCTAAATGTCATTCATTCGTTCGTTCATTGGCACCATGGCATGGAGAGATATCAGTATCAGAGTTGATTGGCAACACAAGACACAAAGGCCTTTAGCACACGAGACAGAGGGTTTCAGTACACGAGACAGAGAGCTTAAGAACACGAGATAGAGGGATTCAGCACATGGGACAAACGGCTTCAGCACACGGGACAGAGAGTTTCAGCACACGGGACAGAGGGTTTCAGCACAGAGGACGGAGGGATTCAGAACACGAGACAGGTGGCGTCATTACATGAATCAGAGAGCTTCAGTACACGAGACAGAGGGCTTCAGCAAGAAATAGAGGGCTTCAGCGCACGAGACAGGGGGTTTCAGAACATGAGACAGAGGCTTTCAGCAC
>OY992894.1:72988236-72995736 GCA_963921405.1 Cepaea hortensis | reverse complement strand
ATTGTGTGGTAAAGGCTAACGCATTATATGCACTATATACATTGAAGGCGAGAAAGAGCATTCTTTTGTGATGTAAAGCAAAAAGAGGCACTGGGAAACATCGTGACGACTGGAAAGATAACTGACAAAAGCCGTAGAGGAAGATCGAAAAAAAAATGATACTGGATAGACTGGGCGGATGGCTTAGATTTACACGTTCTATATAATTGATCTAAATCACCAAGGACCGAGATCTCTGTAGATGCCTGCACGCCTTGGCCGGTTGGCAGGGCACAAGATGATGATTAGTAAAGGTTTCACTATAAAACTATCAAAACAGAAAGTAATATCGTGTCATGTTAATCAGTAAGAAACGTGGTATCCATTTTCTCTGGGGCTTGGAATGTCCACCCGGAGGGCCGTATAAGGCCCGCGAAAGTTTGTCCGATTCTTCAAGGCAAACGACGGCGGGACACGAAATGCAATAAGTGTAGAATTCTGTATAAACAATCTAGTAGCAACATTATCAATACCAGCTATCATTACACGCCTCGCCAACGAGAGATATTTCCAGCCATCACATTATGTGTAAGTTAATTAAATGTTTGACCAACTATAGGAGGCTAATTGATATGAGAATGCATATATTATTGTATGCCAACATGAATAATATATGCACATCTAACGTTCATTTTATTGGCACATCGTTAAATATAAATACGATCCCTACTAATAAATCAACCAGTATTTATCATTGCTAAGTCAGATCTTAGCCATTTTTGGCTGAGCTCTCGTATAACAGTAGACGGTACTACCTGCTTTCTGTTAGGGTTCACCAAACCCAATACCTCGAATTGTTCCAACGGCTTCAGAGGAGGAGCGACATTAGCATGGTACAGACCTTAAACTAGTTCGAGTAAATGCAGCTTAATACCTAAATGCTATGGGAAGGCTGACAAGACTCCACGCCTTGCTTAACAATTGATCTAGGATGACAGCTCCTACAGGAGAAATGGTAGAGTATTACTTTGCTGATCCACCAACTTCTGCAGCTTCTTTGGTTCTAGAAGTATTGGTATTACTTTTCATCTGGAATAAACTAGGCAAGTCGAGAGAGGGATCATGCTGCATGAGCAGCACATTTGTCTCTAAATTCAATCCCAGCTTTGTGTTTTTGAGAGTTATAAACTCCATTTTACAAACTATCGTCTGTCAAGACGGCAAGGGGCCAGGTAGATTTACCACTCTCTAACAAACGTTAACTTATCCGTTAATTACATTTTCTTAAATCTAATTCAACCATCCTTACCTGCGTCACAGACCAGCTCACTATAGTCGTAAACAATAGAAAGGAGTTGGTTATAATCGATAACCACAAAGACATCCTCTGGAAATGTTGCAATTGTTTCCAATTCAACTTTATTGACAGAGCTGCCGATACCAATAGAAAGAACCAACACTTTGGAGTCCTTGAGGTTTTTGGCTTCAATCGCTGTCTCAGTTGGATTATTGGATTGACCATCTGTACACACAACTACAACCTTGGGAACCCCTGGGCGAGCTCCGTTGGCACTGCTAAATGCCACCACTTTGGCCAGTCTGAGCGCACTTGCCGTGTCCGTACCTCCCTCTGTGTAATCGATGCTTAGAATTGCCTGGAAATAATCAATACACACCAAGACAGTCAACATAATTTAATTATCACTTTTGTTAGCTGCATGTCCTTTACAGGACGTTACAATTAACTCCGGCATTTAGTGACTGTCTTGTCATTTGCAAGGCAATGTCAGTTCAGTAGTTTATCATTGCTGTCTGAACGGCCGAAGCTTCATGCCAACGAAATCAATGCAAAGCAATCTGCTTATAAATCACCAGCTGCTGATTTCGAGCCCTGGACTCTGTAAGTCGGGGAATTGTTAAAACTTTTCGCTCTCCCGTAAGCCACAGCACATGTAGGCGCATATGTGGAATGGATGGCTGACTGGTGAATCCTCTGGACGACTGAATGTTAGCACTTAAATACTAACTCTTTGGCTTTCAGGTCGTGGAACCTCAGGAAAGAGTTTCCATTTATCAGTGCGAGGTTGTTATGATACTTTTCTCCCCATCCAATACCACAGCACCAATGTATCACAGTACCACAGTACTATTCCACAAGGAGATGCATTAAACATCTCCAGAGATCAGTGTGGAGTTGTTCAAGACACTTTTCTCCCCACACAATACCACAGTACCACTCCACACAGAGCTGTACTGAAGATCTCTAGAAATCAGTGCTGTGTGCAAGATCGGTACTGGATCTTTACACCTGCTGAGATGTATATTAAAATGTGACCAAAGCAGCGATCAAGGCCTGACTGATATTAGGCCCTGGTTGGTAGTGTTTTCTCCACGGTGTTTAGGTGTTATTTTGTTAATAGGCACTAACTAAATGTCCAGGGTAGGGTCATGTACAAGGATATATAAAGTATACAGTATATATTCTACATGTTTTAAATCATGTTACGCAAGTTTTAAATTATATATATATATATATATATATATATATATATATATATATATATATATATATACGTGTGTGTGAGTGAGTGAGTGTGTGTGTGTGTGTGTGTGTGTGAAATAGATCGCCACGCCACAGCATTATGATGCTTATGCAACCATCATAACCCGTTGCATAGCTCGCGGATGATGGGTAATTTCCCCGGCCAAAATCGAGAAGAAAAGCGCGCACTATATGCCCCGGCGATTCAGTTCTGGAGCAGCCTCAACTGGAAGCGGACGGATCGGCCCTAAATCAGGAGGTGAATGAAACTGCTCCCCTCACACCACCTCCATCTAAGAATATGACCAGGCCGTGTCACAGATATCAATGATACAGGTGCATAAACCGGTGAAGAAGAGAAACAATCAAGTGAACTATCTAAAATATGCCTGGGGAAAGCATTTCTGCAGAGTGCTTGAGGTGTGTCCTGATAATTAGTTGATTATGATTAGTATTTGGGATCTGGGATGGCATAACTAGCCATGCATTTAATAATTGCCTAGAATTATGTAACAAATATCTAGAATAGTGTCTAAAATTAAGGGATAAATGTTATAATATTGTCAGAGCTCTGTTGCGGACAAATATGTGATAGGGGCTGCCCTGTTCGCCGGCATAGCATGGTTGAGTGCTATTAATAGATCACCTTAATTCTTTTTACTAAAAGAAAATATTTGCATATCCTTTACAGGACATCGCTGTCAACATCAGCATCTTCAGCTGATTGTAGATTTCTTGGCAAGATTACGCTCAGAAACTAACCACTGCTGAGTCTCACCGTCGTCACGTTACTTACGAGAGTATACGAGATTGCGGAGAAAAGTCGCTAACCTCTAGGCCAGAGAGCTGGCATTCTTTTTACTGCTGGCATAAATTATCAGACAACGAACAGAATGTAAACAAGGCTTAGATTAGTGTGTTGAGCTGTACCAAGAGGCTAATGGGGTGTGCGAGGCCACGAGGCTAATGGGGTTTGCGAGTAGCCTCTAAATGTAAACTAATATGTACACATGTAGTATAATAATTGCCGGTCTCTCTGATCTAGAGGTTACACGACTTTCTCTGTAATCTCGTATACTCTCGTAAGTAACGTGACGTTGCGTGAGAATTGGTAGCGCTTCTCTCAGCGTCGGTAACTTACGGGGTATTGAGCCGGTCGCCCAGAAAGCAATGGCAAACTGCTGAGCGTAATCTTGCCAAGAAATCAATAATCAGCTGAAAGATGCTGATGTTGACAGCGATGCTATGTAAAGGATATGCGAAAAAAGTGTAATAATTGGCAGCCAGTGAGATATCCCTATCATAAGGCTGAATGAGTATTCCCTGATATATCAAATGCTGGGACTGACTGTAACCAATACAAACGGTACATTCCTGATATTAAGTCGGTGTCTATGTTGACCCCACCATATGCTTATTATGTCGATCACCTGATGATGGTGATCCTGATGATGTCATTTTACTATGGGGTGATATATTGTGTTTGGTGCTAACTGAGGGTGACACTGGTTGATATCTCCACTAAAGTAGGGGCATCCTGTGAGCAAGTACATGGGCGCATATTAAATATCAGTCGGTCAATATGGGTCAGTACACCATGTATTTTGGTGTGTATTCTTATCCATCATGTTGGTAGTGATAAGGATAATTTTGTTGATGGCGATGACATGATGAATTATGTCTGATTTACAGTTAGTACACCATGTATGTTGGTGCATATGCCCATCCATCATGTTGGTAGTGATAAGGATAATTTTGTTGATGGCGATGACATGATGAATTATGTCTGATTTACAGTTAGTACACCATGTATGTCGGTGTGTATGCCCATCCATCATGTTGGTAGTGATAAGGATAATTTTGTTGATGGCGATGACATGATGAATTATGTCTGATTTACAGTTAGTACACCATGTATGTCGGTGCATATGCCCATCCATCATGTTGGTAGTGATAAGGATAATTTTGTTGATGGCGATGACATGATGAATTATGTCTGATTTACAGTTAGTACACCATGTATGTTGGTGCATATGCCCATCCATCATGTTGGTAGTGATAAGGATAATTTTGTTGATGGCGATGACATGATGAATTATGTCTGATTTACAGTTAGTACACCATGTATGTCGGTGTGTATGCCCATCCATCATGTTGGTAGTGATAAGGATAATTTTGTTGATGGCGATGACATGATGAATTATGTCTGATTTACAATTAGTACACCATGTATGTCGGTGTGTATGCCCATCCATCATGTTGGTAGTGATAAGGATAATTTTGTTGATGGCGATGACATGATGAATTATGTCTGATTTACAGTTAGTACACCATGTATGTTGGTGCATATGCCCATCCATCATGTTGGTAGTGATAAGGATAATTTTGTTGATGGCGATGACATGATGAATTATGTCTGATTTACAGTTAGTACACCATGTATGTCGGTGTGTATGCCCATCCATCATGTTGGTAGTGATAAGGATAATTTTGTTGATGGCGATGACATGATGAATTATGTCTGATTTACAGTTAGTACACCATGTATGTCGGTGTGTATGCCCATCCATCATGTTGGTAGTGATAAGGATAATTTTGTTGATGGCGATGACATGATGAATTATGTCTGATTTACAGTTAGTACACCATGTATTTCGGTGTGTATGCCCATCCATCATGTTGGTAGTGATAAGGATAATTTTGTTGATGGCAATGACATGATGAATTATGTCTGATTTACAGTTAGTACACCATGTATGTCGGTGCATATGCCCATCCATCATGTTGGTAGTGATAAGGATAATTTTGTTGATGGCAATGACATGATGAATTATGTCTGATTTACAGTTAGTACACCATGTATGTCGGTGCGTATGCCCATCCATCATGTTGGTAGTGATAAGGATAATTTTGTTGATGGCGATGACATGGTGAATTATGTCTGATTTACAGTTAGTACACCATGTATGTCGGTGTGTATGCCCATCCATCATGTTGGTAGTGATAAGGATAATTTTGTTGATGGCGATGACATGATGAATTATGTCTGATTTACAGTTAGTACACCATGTATGTCGGTGTGTATGCCCATCCATCATGTTGGTAGTGATAAGGATAATTTTGTTGATGGCGATGACATGATGAATTATGTCTGATTTACAGTTAGTACATATGTGGCACTCTTTGTTTTTGTTGTTGTCAATACGGGGTTGTTTATTCTGACCATTGTATTGTTTGATATTCCTGGTTACTACTAGGCCCGGAGATACTGGTTAGGACCCTGTGAGGCTACGTATATTTGCTATTATCCTATTGACATGCCATGTTATGTTATTCGACTGAATGATTAAGTGGCAATAATTGCTGTTGTACGCAGCAGTGAGTAAGGTAGCTTGCGATGGAGTTATGAATTGTCTGTGGTTGTATAATTATGGCTGATGCTGGCCAAGAGTGGCACTGATTGATGTAGGCATGTAATACTGGTGATAAGAAGCTATGTTGTAGCTCACTAATGCCTAGAGATGTACGACAGTCCATGTAATCAGGGAGACTCCAGAAATAGATAGCTGACTCTAGACTGCGTGGAAAAGTCCCAGAGGCTGGTGCTCTCGAGAAGAGGGGATATATTGATGCTATTTCACCTTACTGTTCTGCTGGGCTGAAGAAGGCAGCGAAACAGGTGATTTGTGGAAGCCATAGTCATTATTGCACTGTTTGAGCATATAATCTTGCTGAAGAATGAAAACTGAGAGACAGGAATGGGAGACCAGTACATTGGTATATGTAACATTAGGTGTATTTGTTTTATCACTTCATCATTTCAAATGATTTTGTTTACTTTTGTTGTAGGATATGACCCCCCCCCCCCCCCCCCCGCCCTAAATCGTAGTCATGGGAAGGGAACATTCCTGAGGTTTATTTTCCTCTTCCCCCAACTGTCCCAATAGTCGAGCTTTCCGTGTCTTTGTTTGCGACTGTATTGTTAATGTTGCAGTTTCCGGGTTTGATTAATTGGTTGAGCCCTTCATGCTCATGTGTATGCACATGCTCTAGCGAACCATGTCCATGTTCGTGTCTTGTCTTGTTCGGCGATATCATGTCTGCCCGCTCATGTCCATGTTCATGTCTTGTCTTGTTCGGCGATATCATGTCTGCCCGCTCATGTCCATGTTCGTGTCTTGTCTTGTTCGGCGATATCATGTCTGCCCGCTCATGTCCATGTTCGTGTCTTGTCTTGTTCGGCGATATCATGTCTGCCCGCTCATGTCCATGTTCGTGTCTTGTCTTGTTCGGCGATATCATGTCTGCCCGCTCATGTCCATGTTCGTGTCTTGTCTTGTTCGGCGATATCATGTCTGCCCGCTCATGTCCATGTTCATGTCTTGTCTTGTTCGGCGATATCATGTCTGCCCGCTCATGTCCATGTTCGTGTCTTGTCTTGTTCGGCGATATCATGTCTGCCCGCTCATGTCCATGTTCATGTCTTGTCTTGTTCGGCGATATCATGTCTGCCCGCTCATGTCCATGTTCGTGTCTTGTCTTGTTCGGCGATATCATGTCTGCCCGCTCATGTCCATGTTCGTGTCTTGTCTTGTTCGGCGATATCATGTCTGCCCGCTCATGTCCATGTTCGTGTCTTGTCTTGTTCGGCGATATCATGTCTGCCCGCTCATGTCCATGTTCGTGTCTTGTCTTGTTCGGCGATATCATGTCTGCCCGCTCATGTCCATGTTCGTGTCTTGTCTTGTTCGGCGATATCATGTCTGCCCGCTCATGTCCATGTTCATGTCTTGTCTTGTTCGGCGATATCATGTCTGCCCGCTCATGTCCATGTTCGTGTCTTGTCTTGTTCGGCGATATCATGTCTGCCCGCTCATGTCCATGTTCATGTCTTGTCTTGTTCGGCGATATCATGTCTGCCCGCTCATGTCCATGTTCGTGTCTTGTCTTGTTCGGCGATATCATGTCTGCCCGCTCAT
>OY992894.1:72828236-72985736 GCA_963921405.1 Cepaea hortensis | reverse complement strand
TGAACGTAAATTTTCCAAGAGATAATAGCGGCAGAAATGCTGGTGTTGACAGCGATGTCCTGTAAAAAGGGAATTTAAAAAAAGCAACATTTCGTTGATTCGCCGAAGTTAGAACCATCACACGTAGCCCACCTGACTGCACGGAAGAATAGATAGCCAGTCTATCTTCGGTTAGCCGGCGACGAACGCTCGCGTCGAGCCTTCGTCCAACTGCGCTTATGGCGAAATCCTATCAACTACAGTAACGCCCAGAGATACACTTGGACAAAATGTCCAAATACAGAACCAGAGGAAGACTAAGAACATGCTGGATTGATAACATTTAGCATACTCCACCACGGATACATTACATCGAAGGCAACACATTAAACAAACGTTTTAAAAGACAAGAGGTTCGTCTTCATTGCACCGAGTTTTATCCCATCTTTGCTCAGTTGCGTGCCAAAAGCATCTCACAAAGCAAGAACTCCGTAGCTGCAGTGACGACCCACAATAATACCCGTATAAATTTCACTGGTGTACCGAGCGACGTAGCCCGTATTCGAACCCGGACGAGGCACGCGGTGTAGCCACTTCGTCACGGAGACTCCCAGGCAGCACAATTGTCCTTACACAAGCCTAAGGTCCCCACACCATTACTCTTAATGGCAAGTATGGATTAGACAAGATTTACATCGCTGACCTGGGGTAGACAATAGCCACTAGACAACAATACAGTAATAATTTGGAAAGGGAGCAGTACAGCAGCAGTATTTACACTCGACACGACAACAGCAGCTGTAGTTGCTTGATGTTCTGATGATGAATTTAGGTTCTGCGTCCGTCTACTTGGATCATGGACAGTCGAGGTGCTGCAGTCGCTTGCATGTTTGCCTACCGGTGACATGAGGGGATGGATTTTGTTTTTACTTGCCCGAGGTCCCAGCCTAACATTGGCACAAGGAAATATAATGGAAAATAAAGGCGTTAGGCGTGATATTGACCATATCACACATCTATTGCCGAATGGTCTATAACAATATGCGCAATACATTTCGTGACATCCCATATTGTCTTTTACGTATGTCGCTCATAACACCCAAAAGTAATTCTGCCATTGTCAATCCTTCATTTCTTGCATAGAGTACCCTTGTTCCCCAGGAAGGCTAACCTGGACAAAAAGCGGTTGTGTCGGCTTAAGGGAGCTAATAAAAGAGGCACAACGCAACAATGTCCGAGTGGGAGTGTAATGTCCTTTGAAGATCCCGGGATGGTAACTCGGTCTGCAAACACCCGCAGAAAGTTCGAAAGTGTCAGTAACAAGAACGCTTGCTCTATGAATCCATTACGTGGAAGTCAAATCAAATCAAATCAACTTTATTTTTAATGGGTAACAAATTGGGCACGCAGGCCCGTCTTACATTCGGCCCTTCCAATCACTCGTCTTTCGTTCATCAAGAGCATTATACATTTACATAGGAAGAAAGATAAACATTGTGAAATGAATGTTGTAAACATAATCAAGACAAATTACCATGTTATGAGGCCCATATCCCATCCAAAGCGAAAGCTTGCTGAGTGGATGTCGTCTGCAGACTGACCGTTCCTGGTTTGCGCGGGGAACGGCCCGTGGCGAATGAAATGCCCAATACATGGAAGTGAGGGATTAAAGTAGCCGTGTGTAGGACGTGGCGATTCCTTGGGTGAACCCGGTACCAGACCGCTATGTGTCGGCTCAGCAGTTATGGAAGCCTCCTTGGATGGCGGATAATGCGCATAGGCTGTCCCTGCCTTAACCTGAGGGCTGATCGTGAAGTCTTCGTCCGTTCTAACATGACTAGCTAGAATGTGGACGATACCACAACAGTAATAGTCGTATGTCCCAACGCAATTACGTCTGGGGAAAAAAACATTCCCGATGAATGCAGAAAACGACGAAGTACCCTTGTTCCATCCGTGGGGTGCCGTCATCTTTAGGCGGAAGTTTCGAATTCGGGTGTGATCACTATTGCTTTCATTCTGTATGTTGTCTAAAGTGTTCTCTAATCTCTATGTTTTTCCCTCGTTGCATTTATGAGTATCGCTTGATACAGCTGTATTTACGAGTGTTTTACAAAATAATATGTAATCGAACTCTATATGCGACACCAACTTGAAAACCGTTTCTTGGCTTTTTTTGTTGTTGCCTTCGCTCGCTTTTGAACTCAAGCGTAATACAGGCGCATGCACTGGACTGATTGTTGCCTGTGTATTAGCTTTCCCTATTCTCAGTGTCATTCGCCATTAGGAGAACCCACTCCGAAATTAGATGCACTTGTAAATTACGTCCCCAATTCAAGGAAGAGAAGTCAACATTTTAGTCCAACTTACCGGTGTAGGGACTAAACACACTACCACGGCATCAGCACACCGGATCTTTAAGAATGAGCGATCTTATCCTTTCGGCCATGCTGACCAAGGAAAACCGTGTATTATTATACTTCTCACTCCCTATTTTTCAACATTATCCACGCAAACATCGATGCATTTATCCTGTCGGCGTATCAGCCGCCGTATAGCTGAACCATATCGACTTTGCCACGTTTGCCTCTTACGCTCAACTCCATTGCCATCCGGATATCATTCTATGCAGCAAAGGTAATTTTTTTTTAGTGGACTAGATAAGTGGAAATCGTTTTGGGTATGGTCTGTTTTGTAAGCCACAAACGGATTTTCTCCCAGATTAACTGAGCTGTGTAAACCCTGGCGTTGTTGTTGCTTAAGAAGCAGTTACCTGGTAGCAGTTTTTCTAACTGCATCACGAAGCGTCATTTGAACTTCACAGTACATTGCAACATTTACTTTTTCACCCGTCTTTTAGAAATAGGGAATCATCACTCCGTTAGAATTCCAAAACACAATAAGCATAATCTGCCTTACTGATGCGAAAACTGTAAATTCTTGGGTGAAGGTAAATGACGTTTCTGTTGTAATTGTGGGCGCATTATTTCTTCTATATAATAATCCTGTTGATCATGTCTTCTCCTTCATCTGCATACTGCCAGATTCTGTACATAACGACCAGGTATATCGTCATCTGCAAAATCTGAATGCCCTTGAGTGACAGATTTTGCCAAGGACAGGCAACATTTCCTCGTGACTGTCGATGGCAGCAAGACCCTGTTCCCCCTATACACACACCAATATCATAACAGCACACTATTCGTCGGTGTTGCAATCTTAGAGTATGACTAAAATTTTCAACGCCTAGGGCCACTAAAATTGTGTATGCGAATGCACAAACGCATGGGCAGCTATCATGTGCTATACATAGAGATGAAGCTAGATGGTTATGCCACACAATGTCACCTTTATAAACTATGCATAGAGATGAAGCTAGATGGTTATGCCACACAATGTCACCTTTATAAACTATCATACCCGTTTCTCATGTGTCTTATATCATTGTGCGACTCACTGTCTTACCATCATATTTCACATGTTTGTTAGTGGATAATATATGTAAAGTAAAATATTAATTATTGCAAGTTAGAGAAAGAATTCCAGACACTATACTGCACGTCCTAAGACTATAGCGTGGTGACTTATCTTTAAAACAACTGATCCAGAACAACAAGGACCGAATATCTGCAGAGATCTGCGATTTGACAGATGACACACTGATGAAGACGATGATGGTTTGACGTTGTACATACAGTCAACAGCAGAAACTGCAACACTATAAACAGCTTAGTATGAGATGTAAACTCATAATGCGATATATAGCCACGGAGAAGATAATGAGATGCACTGAAGATTTCTCGAAAGAAATAAATGGGAAAATAATGTGGGTGCACTAGCGAAGTTGATAAGGAACTGCTCTGTTAATGTCACATGCGCTGTCGACAGAGTGTTTGAGGCTTTAGCTCGTCGCCTGCTAAGTGATGGAAAGCTTTCCACCTATTGCTCTGAGTATTTAAGACTTTAACACATGAGGGATCACAGAAGGAAACTCCGTCGGGACAAACGTGTTTATTAAATGAAAAATGATTAATTACCTAAATGATAATTATACTTATCTAAATGAGAATAGCATTATCTAAATGATAATATAATTATCTAAATGATAATTGAAATATACAAATGATAATATTAGTATCTACATGAAATTAGAGATAGCCTATATGAAGGATAATAAAATTATCTAAATGATAATAAAATTATCTAAATGATAATGGAATTATCTAAATAACAGTCTAATTATCTAATTGATAATAGACAATTCTACCTATTCATATGCCTGGTATGGATTAGAAATGGACTGTCATGACTCCCCATCCTTTATGTCATCGGATAATTTGTTGATAGTGCTTATATTATGTGTTGCTCAGGTGTTTAAACTATTCACATATATTCCCCTGGCTTTCCCTGCCCCTCTTGCCTAGCGTGTTCCCATATACAACATATGTTTCAGTACGACTCTTCTGTTGATATATCTCATAAATATGTCCCATCTTTATGGGTTTGAATGGTAAATTTGTAACACCTGCATACTTCAAAATCTCAACGTTTCTTTTCTTCTTATTTCCGCGATATTCCATGTTAATCACCAAGCAATATGTGTATACGCCCATTGTAATTCTGGACTGTTGAACAGTGCACTGATTCTATATAATTATAAACAAATATGAGACTATATTCTGCAACATCTTGTGAACCCCAGCTCGCCGTAGTGTAGAACGGGAAACGATAACTAGCTTAGCCAGCAGACGGAGGATTTCCATACTGCTCGTAGAAAAATTAAGAAGCATAATCGGAAGAAATGGAAGCTGAAGCAACACACACAAAAAAAGGCCGATCACGTAATCGACGGGCAGAGGGAATAAAAGAGTTCATGAGCACTCGACAGCGCAAGGTACAAGAGGAAGAAGATGAGATGACATGAGATACTGTGAATTCAGAAAAGCCTGCAGAATGACCTTTCAAAAAGCTTTCAAAAGGATGTTATTACCTTCTAAATATCATTTAAATCTGTCTGTTTAACTCAGTACGCCAATCAATAATATAGTACCGCGTTGTAATAGTAATATTTGTAATGACTTACTCTGACAAAGAACTGATGAACACAGAAAGGACACAGCAAGGACTGCTGTAGTCAAAAGTCGCGTCATTTCCCCAGTTCTGTTAGATCTGTGTGTGGACATCCAGTCAGAAGAAGTCCTCGTTGAAGTCATACACTGCCGCCTTTTATTGTACACCGACCAGGAAAATTGAGAGCTGCCTCCAGTTCGCGTGATAACCTGTTTGCTTTAAGTTGGAAAATTCTTGGCCCACATTGAACTACTGTAAACGAATTAAGTTAAGCCAAGAACAGACATCGCAACACTTGGGACATTCCCATTAAGTGCTCCGATCTTATCCGCAACAACCAGCGAAGAGTCCCATTGTAGATGATGTAGCCAGTTTCTTGCCATACCGCTTTTCCTACCCAGGAAATCCACATACAATTCTGAAATTTACTCCATATTTCTATGAAGCTGGAGTGACTGCAGATCCGTACTGGTTGTAGAAAAAAGCAACCCTACACCTGCTGGGGAGTAAACTCGGATCACAATAGTGGAAGACATGCGCACTAACCATTATGTCAAAATGGCCCGGTATTCATAATGTATCGTTTTCCAAAGCCCATGCCTCATTTATGAGTCTTTCGTTCCAGATCAGCTGGGGTTTCAATATACATGAAAGTGTCATGAGAAATACATTAACATGCACTGCTTAACACTCATAGAAGCCGGGGCAGACGGGGAGACAGGAGAACATACTGGATAGAAGCCGGGGCTGAGGGGGAGACAGGAGAACATACTGGACAGCGTAAACATTAATGCAATAGTCTGGCCACACGGGTACTCGAACCCTCAGCCTCCAAACGACGACATCGCCGCGCTGATGGAACACGTGTATTTAATGAACACCAGACAGATGCTTCTCTACCAGGTCTGCCATCCACTGTCAACGTATGTAGCGAGGGGCATGGCACGCACTCACAATCCCCACATACCGGGTTTAAGTTTAGCCACCAGCGATTAGGTAGTAGTTCGCTTTGTGTTGATTTTCACAATGGTATGTGCGACTACCGTCCAGAAAGCAGTCACAAAATCATCATCATCAAGTACCATGCCGCTCATTCATGACTCTCCACAGAGCTCGGTCTTTGGTTTTCTGGATCAACTATGCAAATGATATTCATCCATGTCATCGTCTGAATCCATCCATCATCATTTTTTTTCTTGCTTCTGCCTCTCTTCACCTCGATCTTTCCAGTTGTCACAATGTGCTCCAATGCCTCTCTTCTCATCATATGACCAAAGAATGCTACTTGTCTCTTTCTTATTGTTGCGTATTGTCACGAGCTCGCCATGAGTTAACCAGATAATAATACCGACGTTTGCTTGGCGTATATTTTCTAGGCCACAACAGTCGTACTAACAGAGTAAACACAGCTGCACAGGTTACATCGTGTCAGCCCATAAACACATTTGGTGGTGAGTGAGAAGGAAGGGATACAATGCGTTGGCAGTTTATAAACATTTAGAATCACATAGCCTTGCCCGGCTCAGTACATGGAACAGCCCTGTCTGTCAGTTATAGTTCCGGACATCAGGCGAAATGGCTGCTGGGATTGTCACCACTGAACAGAAGCTTGACAGTTTGTCAACAGTCAGAGACAAACCGGAATTGGCAGCGAGAGACAGGAAACAGTACATCTGTCAAGTCTTGTTTCCGGAACATCGAGAAGATTGACAGCGTGTTGGGAAAAACTCTTTGTTGGAACTGTACAGTAACTCTCTAGATTGTTTTGGATGTCACAACCAGTGATGACAAATCTAACATTAATGGAGCCAGGGAGGATGGATCCCTGACAGGAGATGATCTGCCACTGTGCCACCTGTGTGGGGGCATAAAGGAGAACGTCACGTGGCCAACTTTGGTAGTTTGCCATATAAACCCGAGTTGGGATCAACTAGGGGGGAGTTGACCAAGAACCGTGGATTATGATGGACGTGTTTGTGGGAGAGCTCTACAGTGTTAGATTAATTTAAGATTAACTAGCATGTGCCGTTATGGCAAAGTGTAGTAGCCATCCCGGGAATGAGGCGGTTTTTACATAAGGTAGTCAATATAGTCTATTAGTTCTAATTAATATAGACTGTAGCCTTGTTAAACTATAGTGTGATGATTAGCACTGTTAGTGGAAACTAGTTAAGAGTAAGAATAGTGATATTAACTCTGCTAGTTAAGAATAGATTAGTGAAGTGTTGATAAGCTTTACTAGTTGAGAATTGAGTAATGAAGGATAATTGGGATCTTCCCGTAGGTGTCCCTGGTGGGCGGGGTTCCGCATTCTGTTTGCTGATTTTTCCTTTGTCATAGCCTGATTCGGCTCTAGGTGGGTAGCTAATCTGCTCTATGACTAATTCTAGTTAGCTAAAGATCATTAAGCAAGGTGATAGGCTTACACTCAGCCGAAAGGATCAGTGACTAGTACTATCACCAGATGTGTTGTTTCTATCCTAGGTTCCCTACCAGATCCAAGGAAACTCAACAAGTTTTTGGGAAAGAATCCAATTCCATTAGGAAGAACACCAGTTCAAGAGTCAATAAAGTTGCATACAAAAACATAACTTACGCTAGAAGGAAATTGATTCATCAAAGAGAGTGATGCATATTGATGCACCACACAGCATTAGACAGTAGTAACGAACCGAGAACCGGCTAAGAGTACCTAGTGTTAGTACAGCAACAATTAACATTAGAAATTAGCACTTATGGACTGAATGGTTCGATGTGCAACGAGGATGATCTGTCGACTAACTAACTAACTAACTAACTGCGTACACACTGCAAAAGACTTGTGCAGTTTGTTTAGGAACATTAGGAACGGACATTGGGTAGATGGCAACCGGTCCATGATTAACTGTTAATACCACCGGTGTCTATTTCGGATGTTCATGAAATTGGATTACCAGAGGTCTACAGAGGCAAAGCATTATCCGGCAAGATGGTTCCGGCAACGGGTGAGACGTACTTGTTCTGACGTAACGTGCTGTGGTCTATCTTTGCTGTGATCAGCTGACTGAGTTGATGTCTGAGAGACAGAGTCTACACACTTTATAGAACACGTCACACATTTTCTTCGCATACACGTCTCATACACGTTACACTTTTATTTTAATAAATTACTCTTTATTAATTTCTAGAAGCAATAGTTGTTGAGTATGTTGCGTTGGGGAAGTATGAGAAGGGGGCATAGTACGACAGTGAGAGAGTGATAGGAAAAGGTGTCCATAGGCTGATGGAGTGTGTTGGACGGAAGCTGGTGGATTCTCCAGAATATTGAGGGGGAAAAAATAATATTATAATGTGGGTGTCGGATCTCCTCACTCCAGGGACGACACTTTAAAGGAGGACACGACATTATTGGGGGCTCGATAACGGGATCTTTGGACAGCGGGATCTCTCGTAAACGTGATCTTTGGACAGCGGGATCTCTCGTAAACGTGATCTTTGGACAGCGGGATCTCTTGTAAACGGAATCTTTGGACAGCGGGATCTCCCGTAAACGGAATCCTTGGACAGCGAGATCTCCTGGAAGCAGGAACCTTTGACAGTGGGATCTTCTGACAACGGGGTCTTTTGACACGGGATCCCTAGTTATAAGAGGGAGATATCATTTTGGAGAATCCAGCTAGAGTGAATGTGGATAGGGGTTAGGACAAATATCTTACCTGTTCACACTTCACACGTCTGCATAGGTCTGTGGTCCTGATTCTACTCTTGTCACTGAGTGAATGTGCTGTGTGTGGTAATATTTAGATTTATAGTACTTGTTCATATATCTGTATAGTAATTTGCAGTTATATTGTACTAGACCTGCTAGCTTACCTCTCTGTATAATGGCCACCCCTAAACTAACCACGTTAGAATTAAAGGCAAAGGGGGAAGAAATGGGATTGGCGGGTTCTGCTCTAACGGATTACATACAGGAAGTGGAGAGAGAGTATCGTCAAGCAGAAAGGGAAGAGCGAAAGGCCGAGTTGGAATTGAGAAGGATGGAGTTGGAACAAGCAGCTAAGAAATTGGAAGCTGAGCAAGCAGCTAAGAAATTGGAAGCTGAGCAAGCAGCTAAGAAATTGGAAGCTGAGCAAGCAACTAGGAAATTGGAAGCTGAGCAAGCAGCTAGGAAATTTGAAGCTGAGCAAGCAGCTAGGAAATTAGAAGCTGAACAGGAAGCACAGAAAAGGGAGCACGAGTACCGGATGAGGGAACTCGAGTTGAAGAGTCAATCTAATGGAGAAACTGAGGGAGCAGTTGGAGGTTCCTCCATCCCAGGCTCAACACCAGTAGGTGGACATGGGTACCATGCCATGAAGTTTCCTTTAGCGGTCTACGAGGAGGACAAAGAGAAGATTGACCAGTACCTTCAACGCTTCGAGGCTATGTCGGTTGCTATGGGTCTGGAGCGTAACAAATGGAATCTTAAGCTATCCCAGGGTTTACGCGGGACCGGTTACGAGGTTTATACTCGCCTGCCACCAGGACATGAGAACAATTATGATGAGTTAAAGACGGCTCTGCTGAAACGATTCGAGGTTACGTCACATTCCTACCGGAAAAAATTTCTAGCAGCGAAACGAGAACCGGGGGAGTTGTTTGCCGCCTACAGTTTGCGTCTAAAATCTTATCTCCACAAGTGGATGGATTTGGCTGGATTCGCACATGACTATGAGAGTCTGGAAGAGCTCATGGTGGTCGACCAGTTGAAGAAGCAAATGTCTAAACCTCTCAGGACGTTCCTGGGAGAACAAGGAGCGGAACGTATTGACCTCGTGACTAAATTAGCAGAACGGTTCGTCGAGGTACATGGGGAGGCAGGGGAAAACCTTTCAACCAACACCAAAAGTCAAGAGAAACATGACAAGAAGAAAGCCAAAAACTTAGGAACAAATAAGTGGGAACCTTATGTGCAAAAATCAGAGGATAGTTCAGAGAAGAAGAAGGAGGGAAGCAAGAGCACTTCAAGCTCTACACCTAAACGACCGTGGTCGGAGAAGTGGTGTTCAATTTGTAAGTCACCCTCTCACAATACGAGGGACTGCAAATCGAAGGCTAAGAACCCTCACTTCGCAGCATGTCAAGTGACTTCCAAGGAGGTTGTCACGGAAAATGCCAAGGTCAACAAGGAAGCTCGCCACCAGGAGAGCTCACTCAAGTCTGGCAATAGAAAATCTAGGACAGGGAAATGGTGCAACCAATGCCAGTCGAATACGCACAATGCTATTGACTGCAGAGGAGAGTCAGGAGACACTCAATTCGTCGTGTGCTCAGGGAAACCTAAGGTGGAGCCCACCGAACAGGTCGAGGCCGAGGAAGAGACTCCAGACCAGGAAAAACCACCGGTAGTGGAATTGGTAGAAGTTAACGGTCGTCAAGTGGAGTGTTTATACGACACAGGACTGGACGGGGAGGCCGTGATTTCTGCGGATCTGGTACATCCAGAACAATTCACAGGTGAAACCTTGGATATACAGCCTGCACAGAAGAGTGCTGTAACCATGAAGTTGCCTATTGCTAATGTGGAGATTCGGTCAAGGTACGTCACCGGCACCATCAAGGCCGCTGTATTGACCGATCCCATTTTTTCAGTCATCCTAGGTTGCCGGTATGTCTTTCTGGGAATGCCCAGGGAGCCAATCCATATGGGAGCAATGCAGACTCGCTCTCAGACGAGAACGGAAGAGGCAGATGCAATTGTGACTAACCCAATGCCGGGGGAGCTACGAACTGCCCAGAGTGAGGATGATACTTTACGTCCTTGCTACAAAAAGCTGCAGAAAAGTGCTGATCCACCAGGACGGGGGCAGTACTACATGAAGAATAGGATACTCTACAGGAGAGCAGGAAGGGGAGACAACCTATACGGTCAGTTGGTCGTCCCGAAAGCTCATCGGTCCCAGATTCTTCATATGGGGCATACCATCTCCTTTAGTGGACACATGGGTATTGCCGCCACCTTGCAGCGGATTTCCTGCCATTACTATTGGCCGGGAATGACAGATGATGTGCGTCGGTATGTGAAGTCCTGCCCTGAGTGCCAGAGGGTGGCACCGAAACACTGGACAGCACCGGTGATGTTGGGTGAGATGCCCATCATGAACTCTCCTTTCGAGAGGGTAGCCATCGATATCGTGGGTCCACTTCCCAGGACTAGGAAGAGGAACATGTTTATACTCACAATGGTGGATTGCTGTACAATGTGGGGTGAGGCTATACCGTTGACCACGATTGACTCGAAAAGAGTGGCGGACGCACTGATGGAGGCCTTTACCAGATTAGGCTTTCCGGATCAAATTCTGACGGACAATGGATCTCAGTTTTGTGGAAAACTCATGGAGGAGGTATTTAGGGTGTTTCACTCTAACCACATACATACCAGCCCTTACCACCCTCAAGCCAATGGACAAGTAGAGCGTTTCAACGGCACGTTGATGACAATGCTCAGGAAACTAGCGCAGGAAAAACCTGATAGGTGGGATGAATATATCCCAGCAGCACTCTTTGCCTATCGGGAAGTTCCTCATGGCTCAACAGGACTACCACCCGCTACGTTGCTGTTTGGTCGTCCAATCAAAGGACCGTTGGAAGCCCTGTTGAGGAGTTGGACTGAAGAGGGGACGTCAGAAGAAGTGATCTCATCCTACAAATACGTGGAGGAACTGAAAGAAAAACTCCACAAGGGATGGACTCTGGCAAATCAAAACTTGAAAAAGGCCAGGAAAAGACATGCGGCTTACTACAACCGTAGGTCTAAAGAAAGATCTCTAGAGGTGGGAGATAAAGTCTTGTTGCTACTCCCAACGGGAAACAACAAACTGGAGATAGGTTGGCAAGGACCATTTCCCGTGGAAAGGGTAATATCCAGAACCAACTATCAGATCCGGATCCGGGGAAAGTCGAAGATTTTCCATATCAATCTCTTGCGGAAATACGAAGAGAGACCCGGAGACAAGGCAGCTCACCTCATGGCAATGGCAGTTGCAGTGGAGACAGAAGTGGGAACCAGCGAGGGCAGGGAATATCCCTTGGTACACCAGGAAACCTATAGGGATGTGAAAGTGAACCCTGATCTGACCTCCCAGGAGAGGGAAAGGATAACCCAGGTTCTCAAGTCTCATAAGGAGATACTGACTGATAAACCAGGACGAACGAGGTTGGTTGAGTTCGAGATGACTTTGACCACACAGGAGCCTGTTCGCCAAAAGGTTTACCCAGTGCCATTCTCTAAAGAAAAGGCCCTGGAGGGGGAAATACAAAAACTGTTGGAGGATGACGTGATTGCACCATCCACATCCCCATACAATGCGGGGGTAGTTTTGTTACGCAAACCAAGTGGAGAACACCGGTTGTGTATAGATTACCGACTGCTGAACAGTCACACACAATTTCAGGTGGAACCTTTGCCGAATCCAACTCAGCTATTCGCTAGGCTCCATAAGGCTCGGTACTTTTCGAAGGTGGATCTGAGTCGGGGGTACTATCAGATACCAGTCAAACCGGAGATTCGACCACTGTTAGCGTTCAGTACACCCAGTGGACACTACGAATTCAAGGTCATGCCCTTTGGACTCAGCAATGCACCCAGTGTGTTTACACGCATGATGAGGACTTTACTAGATCCGTTACAGGATCCGTCCATCATCTCATTCATGGATGATATTCTGATTTCCAGTGACAGCTTGGATGACCACTTACAATCCTTGGAGAGAGTGTTTAAGAGGCTCAAGGAAGCAGGGCTTACCGCTCGTCCAACCAAGTGCATGATTGGTTACCAGACTCTGGAATTTCTAGGTCACACCATCACTCCAGGACACATTGTCCCAGAAGAGAAGAACCTGGAGAAAATCAGAAATGCACCAAGGCCAAAAACGAAGAAGGATGTGCGATCTTTTCTCTCGTTGTGTGGGTTCTACCACAAATTTATCCCACATTTCACTGAACTGGGAGCTCCGTTGACAGAAACCTTGAAAAAGGGATTACCGGATCAAATCATTTGGACACCAGAATGTGAGAATGCCTATAGTCAGTTAAAGGAGGCCTTGGTCAGCAAACCTGTATTACAGCTCCCTGACCTTTCCAAACAATTTGTGTTGAGAACGGATGCAAGTGCGATTGGAATTGGAGCCGCTTTGTTACAGGAAGGAAAAGACGATGCTTCGGTTTTGAGACCTGTAGCATACGCAAGTAAGAAACTTCTACAGACGGAGAGGAATTATTCAACCGTCGAGAGAGAATGCTTGTCCCTCGTATGGGCAGTGCAAAAATTTCAGCCATATTTGTATGGAGTTAAGTTTCGGGTCCAGTCAGATCATCAGCCCCTGATGTTCCTGGCTACTTCTCAGAAGCTCAACGCCCGTTTGATGCGGTGGTCGTTGTTACTTCAACCATATAATTTCACAGTAGAGTACATTCCGGGGAAGGAGAATGTTGGAGCGGATTTCTTGTCAAGACACCCAGCTCCTGAAGAAGAGGAATGAATCATCTGGATTTAACTCATGGTGGAGAAGAGTGAGATGGACTACTCTCTTAAGAGGGGGCCTATGTCACGAGCTCGCCATGAGTTAACCAGATAATAATACCGACGTTTGCTTGGCGTATATTTTCTAGGCCACAACAGTCGTACTAACAGAGTAAACACAGCTGCACAGGTTACATCGTGTCAGCCCATAAACACATTTGGTGGTGAGTGAGAAGGAAGGGATACAATGCGTTGGCAGTTTATAAACATTTAGAATCACATAGCCTTGCCCGGCTCAGTACATGGAACAGCCCTGTCTGTCAGTTATAGTTCCGGACATCAGGCGAAATGGCTGCTGGGATTGTCACCACTGAACAGAAGCTTGACAGTTTGTCAACAGTCAGAGACAAACCGGAATTGGCAGCGAGAGACAGGAAACAGTACATCTGTCAAGTCTTGTTTCCGGAACATCGAGAAGATTGACAGCGTGTTGGGAAAAACTCTTTGTTGGAACTGTACAGTAACTCTCTAGATTGTTTTGGATGTCACAACCAGTGATGACAAATCTAACATTAATGGAGCCAGGGAGGATGGATCCCTGACAGGAGATGATCTGCCACTGTGCCACCTGTGTGGGGGCATAAAGGAGAACGTCACGTGGCCAACTTTGGTAGTTTGCCATATAAACCCGAGTTGGGATCAACTAGGGGGGAGTTGACCAAGAACCGTGGATTATGATGGACGTGTTTGTGGGAGAGCTCTACAGTGTTAGATTAATTTAAGATTAACTAGCATGTGCCGTTATGGCAAAGTGTAGTAGCCATCCCGGGAATGAGGCGGTTTTTACATAAGGTAGTCAATATAGTCTATTAGTTCTAATTAATATAGACTGTAGCCTTGTTAAACTATAGTGTGATGATTAGCACTGTTAGTGGAAACTAGTTAAGAGTAAGAATAGTGATATTAACTCTGCTAGTTAAGAATAGATTAGTGAAGTGTTGATAAGCTTTACTAGTTGAGAATTGAGTAATGAAGGATAATTGGGATCTTCCCGTAGGTGTCCCTGGTGGGCGGGGTTCCGCATTCTGTTTGCTGATTTTTCCTTTGTCATAGCCTGATTCGGCTCTAGGTGGGTAGCTAATCTGCTCTATGACTAATTCTAGTTAGCTAAAGATCATTAAGCAAGGTGATAGGCTTACACTCAGCCGAAAGGATCAGTGACTAGTACTATCACCAGATGTGTTGTTTCTATCCTAGGTTCCCTACCAGATCCAAGGAAACTCAACAAGTTTTTGGGAAAGAATCCAATTCCATTAGGAAGAACACCAGTTCAAGAGTCAATAAAGTTGCATACAAAAACATAACTTACGCTAGAAGGAAATTGATTCATCAAAGAGAGTGATGCATATTGATGCACCACACAGCATTAGACAGTAGTAACGAACCGAGAACCGGCTAAGAGTACCTAGTGTTAGTACAGCAACAATTAACATTAGAAATTAGCACTTATGGACTGAATGGTTCGATGTGCAACGAGGATGATCTGTCGACTAACTAACTAACTAACTAACTGCGTACACACTGCAAAAGACTTGTGCAGTTTGTTTAGGAACATTAGGAACGGACATTGGGTAGATGGCAACCGGTCCATGATTAACTGTTAATACCACCGGTGTCTATTTCGGATGTTCATGAAATTGGATTACCAGAGGTCTACAGAGGCAAAGCATTATCCGGCAAGATGGTTCCGGCAACGGGTGAGACGTACTTGTTCTGACGTAACGTGCTGTGGTCTATCTTTGCTGTGATCAGCTGACTGAGTTGATGTCTGAGAGACAGAGTCTACACACTTTATAGAACACGTCACACATTTTCTTCGCATACACGTCTCATACACGTTACACTTTTATTTTAATAAATTACTCTTTATTAATTTCTAGAAGCAAGAGTTGTTGAGTATGTTGCGTTGGGGAAGTATGAGAAGGGGGCATAGTACGACAGTGAGAGAGTGATAGGAAAAGGTGTCCATAGGCTGATGGAGTGTGTTGGACGGAAGCTGGTGGATTCTCCAGAATATTGAGGGGGAAAAAAAATAATATTATAATGTGGGTGTCGGATCTCCTCACTCCAGGGACGACACTTTAAAGGAGGACACGACACGTATAATATTCTAGATTCATTAGCCTCTTTCAGTCAGTCGTTGTTAGTTACTTTGGCAGTCCAAGGAGTTCGCAACGTTCGCTCAAGAACCACATCTCTGTTGCTTCGAAGCTCTTCCTAATTTGTTCATTTGCATTCATTTGCATTCCAAGATTCACAGCCATAAAGTCGCAACATACTGGACGTAAATTTGACTAAAAAATAACAGGCAAAGCATTCTGGGTTTTATTGCCATCTCCTGCAAAGAACATGAAACTTACTGTTTTTATCCACCAGAATGGATATTTATCAAAATGTTTTTGCTCTCCGATAATGTTTATTATTTCATTGTCAGTGGCATTTATTGTGATCAGTACTTCTTTATTTAGTAATTATTTCTATTGGAGATATCCACCACTGACCATGTCTCCCATGTATCACCAATTGTCCTGGAAAGGCAACACGGCAGTTGTGATACTGACCACTTTACCCTTTAACGGCAGGTGGATCTAGAAATGTGGAGCCAGCACCATATACCCAATAGTTTTATGTCGTGAAGAAAGGGGTCGGTTACTTTAGTATGCTTACAATCAGAACCGGAGACACTGAGCTTTCCATCATTGCATTTTTTTTTCTTTTCAGTTCTAATAAAAGTCTAGTAAATAACTTGTGATTCAGTGTGTCAAATTAACATTATCTACTCAGAACAGCTAATTTATATCACAGTCAATGAGCCCGTGTTAGTCCAAAATGTCAACGTTTTATACTCAGGACAAATAATATGTATCCCAATAAGTCAATCAGAGTTCATCCAAATTGTGGTGTTCAGATGTGTGGTTACTGATTATTATCATCATGTAGCATTTCATCTGCACTTTGTTCGCAATACAGACTTGCTGAAAGTTCACCTATCTCTTGCCGATCCTCCTACCTCCTGTACCTTCTGTCCTAATGTGTCTGCGATGTCCTGCGTCTGTCTTGTGCTGCACGACGCCTGCGTCTTCTCCTAGAAACGTTGTCTTCCACCACCGTTCTTTGCACTCTTCTATTGGTCAAAGTATTTCATTTTCCGAGACATGATACTCTAGTTAGTTAGTTAGTTAGTTAGTTAGTCGACAGATCATCCTCATTGCACATCGAACCATTCAGTCCATAAGTGCTCGGATCCCCTCCTCAGCAAATACCGCGACGTGTAGCGGCTAACGACGCCAGTTCTGTGTTGGTTTATAAATCTTCTTTGGCTTCCTGCGTAGTGTTCTTGATTGGCCACCCCTCTTTTAATTTGCTGCTCTCGCAGTCTGGCCATTGTTGTAGATTCACAGTCATCACTTGGTTCTCGCAAAAGTCTTACTTCTCGTAGAGCATTCAGAATGTCGGCCTGGTCCATGGCGCTTCCGCCCTCCACAGTAGCCTCACCTGCGAGCTTGTCAGCCCGCTCATTGATGATACTCTAGATTAGCCAGTATTTCCTTGATGTCCATCTCTGTACAATATCAGCATTTTGTATTCTTCTTGGTCCACGATATTCTAAACACTCATTTCTAACATTTTATGTCAAAGCGAACAATTTTCTTCTCTATTTATTGCGAAATGGCCAATGAAATCAAACACAGCTATCGACAGATGACATATATATGTCCTTACACATCTTACTTGAACTTGTTGGCCAGCACAGTAGTTTGAAATTGTTTCTGAACGATTGGTACACATATCGTTGTATTAAAATACAACGCAAGGCTATATTCTGCCAAATCGCCTGCAGCTGTGGTTTGAATGCGGGATCACGAACTGCGTTCGTAACCCCTGGCCACAGAGCCGAGTTGTACTGTAGGTTCTTAACAAGCATATATCTTACGTATGACTTGATTGTAACACTCCCACACGCTGTCGATTATGAACCCATAACAATGAAAGTTTGTGACAGTTTCGTTTTCTTTATATTTGATTGTTAATGTTTGGGTGACATGAAGTTTATATACTGATAACTTGTAAATTCTAGAATTCAAAAATGCTGACTAAATCATGATACCAACGACTTATCTACCTCTACAACTCACATAGAATAGAATCGACTAAAGGAAAGAAAAAAAAAAGATTTTTATTTAAATTTTGGAACCACCAGGCTATATAATATAGACTGATGGCAGATGACATGTGAACGGTATATTTTGATAGTACTTTGTAGATTACACATAAACGATATAAAACCACGAGATAGTAAATATGATGTTGACAAAATGATGACTTGTGAAGTTCAGCCGACAGCTGGAGTGTTCATTGGCTGCAGATTGTTGTACCTGTTGACATTCTCCAGGTTGCTCTCGACTTCCTGCATGCGTGCTAATATATCTGAGATTACTGTAGAACTTGGATTTGTTTAGCATGCGCGGTGTTTGAAATACCACTTCTGTAACATATATATTTTTGATAATTATGATTTACGGTTAGTTGCATATCCTTTTACAGGACGTTGCAATCAACCCCAGTATTTTTTTTGGCTGTTCGTATTTTTTGGGGCAAATATAAGTTCAGTAGTTTGCCTTTGCTTTCTGAACGATCGGCACCCATACCATTTAGTTAAAAACCAACGCAAGGCGGTCTGCTGCCAAATCGCCTGCAGCTGTGTTTTGAATGTGGTATGCAGGATTACGAACTGCTCCGTAAATCCTTCGACAAGGAGCCGGCCTTTTTACCGTTATGAATTTAAATAATGAAGACATGAACAATATATTGCCGAATTTATTGCCAGGTATATTTCGCTTTATATCGTCAGGTGCATGTTATAGAAGCAAGGTTTAGAGGTAAAGACACCCCCGGGGAGCAAGTAAGCAAGTACAAAAGGAGGCTTCTGGTCATCAGAACCGTCCCCTTTCGCCGGAGGTTATGTCCGTTCTACCTTCTATACACTCTCAGGCGGCGGTCCCGTCTGGGTCATGACTCTGGGACGTGTGTATTCATCAAGACTTTTCCCTTGTCGACATTTTCGCCTCTGTCGTGGTGGCTAGCCACGACACTGTCAGTAGACGCCATTGCAGCCCCGTTGCTTTCTTCGTGTCCTGTTCACGTGTTGAGGATCCATCTCCTGCACGCTCCCGGCGGAAGCCAGCCCCTTCTGTGGGCTCATTCTATTCAGGCTTGGGCCTCCCCCTTAACCCTCGCCATCTCTGCGGGACATGGTCTTTGCAAGACGCGCTATTTCACAACAAACGGTCGTTGCCGGCGCTTGGCTACAGGGATTCGACATTGATTAACATTTCTATCCGGGTGATGGCTACACCCAGCTTGGGTGCCCTGTTCTTCCCTGGTGGGATGACTCCTGGGTCGGCACCAGAACGGTAGCTGTTATTTTCGGTCTCATTGTGAGGTTGTAATCTTCTGGAGAGGTTTGTTTATTTGTTTTGTTACTGAGGTTGTTCTTCTTGAGAAACGGTGACTCACACTGCAGGCAAAGTTGAAACATCTATTGCGTATCCTTGTCCCATCCCGCATTACGCTTGCTCCATAGCCAGCCCAAGGACTTCTCATATACATATGATGCATTAGTGTTGAATCATTTCAATCGAAATAAACAACACACGTTATAATGTTTCAATATCACCACGGGGGTGTTAACGAGAAGTCCGTGTCTTTTTGTTTACATAATTGTGGTTTTACCCGAGTGAAAGCAGAAGCCTCGGCATGTCTGAGAAATGGTTGGTTACTATCATATGCTCAGGCGTATGCAATTATATATCCAATTTCCAATTCGAATTTTCGAGAAAAAAAAATAATTCAAAATTCGGTCTCGTCTAACCCGCTTCCTCAGCGGTGGTTATCGTTGAGAGCCGTGGTTTTTGTGGGTTATTAGCCCTGTTTCTTGTCTTGTGCGCTCTTACGAGTGAGTCCTCCCTCGGACCGGTTTCATAAGCGTTTGTGTCTCAATTATTTATCGATCAGGAAGTTTTATTTGTATCACATTTCAATGGGCGGGTGCCTTAGTGTAGTTGCCCGAAGCTACGCCGATAATGCCGTGAATGCAGTCGGGCAAAGGTTCAAAACCAGAGCTAGTCGTTCGCTACCAGAAAAAAAGACTGGCGACTTAGTTCTCCATTACAAGTAGGTCTATAACATGCGAAGACCCCAACATATCACAGACAGATGCTTCGGGATATCGTTTCTTAATTTATTATGTCGGGAAAGACATAATATATTAGGACAAACACACATGCACACACACAAACATACACGCGCATATAAACAAATATATAAACAGAATGCCACTTTAATGATGGATAGGCTGTAGACCTTTCTACCTAAAATCAAGCAATGACGCGTGTATCGATACAAGCAATGATCTGTTTTCTGATTCCCTGACTGGCATTTTAACTGCATACTGTTACATTCCTCATGTTTCAGTTTTTTCTAAGTAATGTTTGTGCAAAGCCGAATATCGTCTGTCATGACATATGTGAAAGAGAAATGCAGATCAGAGATCCTGTCTAGACCAGCGTTCATGACAGTCAATATAATGTTCCTTCTTATGCCGTGGTACGTATTTGGGTAGAAGTGAAAGTGAAGCATCCTTTTCCAAGCATTCAGGTAGGTATATCAGATGTATTGTAAATGATAGGTAAATTACTTCTTTTTTTCGTCAGCAGGTGCATTCGGTGTATAATAAATGACAAGTAGATAACCTCTTTTCTCGCCAATAGGAGTATTGGGTGTATGGTCCATCAAGAATAATGATAACCATTCATTTCATCGAGTGGGGTTGAAAGTTTGCTGCCGTGAATTCTAAGTTGGCTGGTAAAGGTCTATTTTGGCTGGAAATGTTCCGTGACAGTGTGTGCAAAGAAAGCTTGACGTTCCAGAAGGAGTATCTCGTGCAGTTTTTTTCTGTCCAGCTTTTTTACCACAGCTCTTGCAGTCCTGGTTGCTTTACCAGCGATTACACCCATGCGTAATGATGTACGCTACGAATGTCGGTCTTTGGCAGCAGTCTCCCAAGTGTCGTGACGAATTCCAAAAGCGTTTAGTGAGATCTTCAGAGAATCTTTAAAGCTTTTCCTCTAGCCGCATTGGGAGCGTTTACAACAGCGCAGCTCGCTGTAGAAAATTCGTTTAGGGAACCTGTGATCTGGCATGCGAGTTAAGTGACCAGCCCAGTGAATCTGCTGGGCGTATGGTAAATGACAGGTAGACTACTTCTAGTCTCGCCACCAGGTGTAGTGGGTGTATGATAAAAGCCCCATATTTGTAAACGGTTTAGCACTAGATGGGTGATTTATTTAGTCAATATCATAGTGACCGCTGCCACGTCCCTAGACGTTTCTGGTACCAGTCGTAGGCTGGGTCGACCTGTGAGCCCAGATCAACAAACAAACCAAACATGCTTCCCCTCCACTCCAATGGGTTTTGAACGCACGATTATAGGGCCGTTAGAGAAGCGTCCGAGCCATTGCACTAAATATATTTATCAGGCTCTCCGGGCTATATCTCTATAAAGTTAACGACACTTGACCTGTGATGGGGTCAAGCCTTCACTTTCCAGAAAATTTCATACTACCCGTTTTTAAGCTGTTTTAATTTTGCACAGTTCGCGGCGACTGCACAAGCCAGGCGGCCTTAATTCCTAAGGAAAGCTACTATAAAAAGTAGATGACAGTTAATTTGAAAGCCTGAGCTATCACGGACACCAAACAGTATTGGTAGTAGTGAAATCCGGGAACAGCAGTTGCTGTCAACACACACAGTACAGCAGATAACCGACATCCTGGAGACCAGCATCCTCCACCGGAATGTGTTAGTTCTTGTCTCATGTCCTGTTGCTTGTAAAGTACAATATGATGAATGTTCATTTCACACGCATTTACGTGTATTAGGTTTATGATTATTTAGTTGCAAATCCGACACAGGACGTTGCAGTCAACTCCAGCATTATTTGGCTGTTCGTAATTTCTTGGCAAGTTTACGTTTAGTAGTTTGTCGCTGCTTTCTGAACAACCGGCACTCATGCTTTTGTATGGGAAATCAATGCACAGCGGTATGCTCCCAAATGACCCGCAGCTGTGATTCGAACGAGGTATGCGGGATTACGTACTGCGTCCGTAACTCCTTCGCCACAGAGCCGGCAGGTATATGGTGCTAGCCCCATATTTGTGTAGACAAACTGGGGTATCGGTGAGTGATGTGGACAATATCACCAAGGCCATCTTTACTGTCCATGACATATTCTGGTACCTGACTCAGGCTGGGTCGAATGGTAGCCCAGATCATTTGTTTTTAAGTCTTCTCCACGGGAATACATGCACGTCCACTAGGCCAGCAGGCAAGCGAATTACTGTGTAATTGTGCATCCCTTGTCTGTCTGCTTGACTTCACTGTAAATATTAAATTGCACTTAAATGCTAGATCATGGCTAGTCTATTTATGTGAAATTATTTGTCTATTATTGATATGCTCAATGCCACTTTCTATTGCGTATATGTTGAACTAAAATAGCCACCCCTATTACAGACGGCTTACTTATGTGTAAATGTCTTACTGACTGTCAATATATGAAATATGGTAGATACTCTATGCGGTGATGAATTTTCATTTTTAATGTCCACAGAATTGTGGTGCGCGTGTGTGTGTGTGTGTTTGTGTGTGTATGTGTGTGTGTGAAAATGGTGTCGGAAATCCTTTGCAATGACCTCCGATTTGAAGATTTAAACTAAAACATAATTCATTAGTGTGATTTACTTTGCAATCGATATAGTTGGCACGAATCTTATAAGGGCAGTGACTATGAATTTATGATAAAGTTATGAGAAGAATTTTCCCTGCTCAGCAAGGTATATAGTGAAAATATACGTACGTTTCTAACGTAAACAAAATAATACTCACTGACAAAACTGTATATCGTTGAAACATCGCAATAAATACCAAAGACATTCAACATGGTCGTCATCATCAAATGTCTTGATAGTTACTCTTGCAGTCCAAGGAATTCGCGACATTCGTTTCAAGAACATAACTCTGTTGCTTCCAAGTTCTTCCTAATTTGTTTATTTGCACTCCAAGGTCCACAGCCGTACAACAAAACTGGTTCTATTTAGCATCTGAGCACTCTCTTTCTCAAATCCGATGATAGTGACTTACTGGTATAATGTTACACACTTTTAATATCGTTGTGCCATAATTTAATGATAGTGACTTATTGGTAAAATGTTACACACTTTTAATATCGTTGTGCCATAATTCAGTGATAGTGGCTTATTGATACAATGTTACACACTTTTAATATCGTTGTGCCATAATTCAATGATAGTAACTCATTGGTATAATGTTACTCACTTGTAATATCGTTGTGCCATAATTCAATGACAGTGACTTATTTGTACAATGTTACACACTTTTAATATCGTTGTGCCATAATTCATTGATAGTGACTTATTGGTATACTGTTACACACTTTTAATATCGTTTTGCCATAATTCAGTGATAGTGGCTTATTGATACAATGTTACACACTTTTAATATCGTTGTGCCATAATTCAATGATAGTAACTCATTGGTATAATGTTACTCACTGTTAGTATCCTTGTGCCTTAATTCAATGATAGTGACTTATTGGTATAATGTTACACACTTTTAATATCGTTGTGCCATAATTCAATGATAGTGACTTATTTGTACAATGTTACACACTTTTAATATCGTTGTGCCATAATTCATTGATAGTGACTTATTGTTACAATGTTACACACTGCTAGTATCGTTGTGCCATAATTCAATGATAGTGACTTATTGGTATAATCTTACACACATTTAATATCAGTTATCAGTTATCAGTTATCAGTCACTGCACACGGACAGGTCCATAGGTGCTCAGATCCTCCCCCCAGCACATGCATCAGCGTCCGGTGGCTAATACTGCCAGTTTTGTGTTGGTTGACGAGGCACCTCGTTTTCCCGACGTACCTCTCGTTTCTGGCCATGCCAGTTCTTACTCCCAAGTCTTTCATCCTGGACAACGATGTGGATTCACTGACGTCAATGTCCTCTGTTCTCGACATATCTGTAAGGACGTTAATAACATCGGCACGATCCATGGGCTGGCCATCTGCAGGGGGTGCAGAGCCAGCCAGTTTATCAGCTCGTTCATTTCCCTAGACTCCCGCATGTCCCGGGACGAAGATGAAGGTGACTTTGCGGACAACAGACTTCCGCAGCGAATCAGTCCACTGGCGACGTATAGATCCAGCTTCGACCTTCCGAATCATGCACATTGAATCACTTAGTACACACACGTTGGTTTAATGCTGTGATTCTAGCCAAATGAAAGCCTGTGTTACTGCCATCACCTCCATCGTCATGCTGCTCGTGGTCATAGAGTGGGCACCATTGGATTCTTGAACGGTTCGGCCCGCTGAACGGGCTGTAAATGCCCTTGCACTTCTTTGCTGCTTTACAACAGATCCATATGTATAGATGAGCACTTTAGGGCTATCTAAGTGTTCATAGATGAGCGCGTTTACCTATGCATTGACAGCAGCACGGTTCTGCTCCCTGCACCGTCTGTCGAGTGTAATAATGCAGGAGAAGGTACACTCAAAAGCTGGAGGCTCCGGCATCCATTCCTGGCCAGGGTTGCTACTGGTAAGACTGCAGACCTGTCTGATGACATCTTCCGCCCGACCCATCCATGATTTGTCCTTCTTTAGCCTGTCACTCCTTTCTCTGAATATAGCTGCATGTAGAGGATGCCGCTCATCCGCACGTATTATTAAGTATGCACGAGCTCTCCAGATCTTGATTCTGTGGTTCATTATCGGGAAGTCAAGGAGGTATCTCATTGCTACACAGCTGGTGTCTCTCGTGCAGCCCCAAATGATGCGCATGGCTTCGTTGTGTACCTTTTCAAGTCTTGCAATCTGTGTAGGGCTGACAGTGAGGATGGCCAGGGCATACTTGATGCGTGAAAGCATCAGTCCTTGGATCAGAAGTATTAGCTGTCTTTGCTCGATATTGGCAGTCGCCATGGCTCTCATTGCTGACACACCTTTTGGAGCTTTCGTTATGACGTAATCGACATGTTCTCTGAATGGCAGGCTACGATCAAGCCTCACGCCAAGATATGTCATTGACTGGGTTCTACTCAAAATACTCCCATCCATTCTTACTGCTGGCAGTTCTGTGTTCACAATATGGTTGTTTAGGGAGACCCATGTAACCGATGCCTTTACAGAGTTGACAAGGTCATGGCACCATCACACCATGAGGAAATTCGATCTAGTTCGCCCTGCATATCATTGGCAACCACATGTCTATCTCGACCATGTCGATACACGAGAATGTCGTCAGCAAATGACAGAGTCCTACCTCTCCCGTCTAACTATTGTTCGGTGATCGGCACCGTATACACGTTGAATAGTACTGGTGACAGTGGTGAAACCTGCGGCAATCCTGGACATACCGTTATCGGCTCAGAAGACCAACTCCCGCATCTTAGCACCACTTTCCTTTGGAGCAGGGCTGCAGCTATCCATCGTATAAGGTGAGGGTACACTTTCAGTCTGAGGAGGGTTTGCATCAAGTGCTCGAAGGATGCTTTATTGTATGCGTCCTCTAAGTCTATGGCGGCCGCACATGTCTCTTCTCTGACCTGAAATCCTTCGTAAACATCTTGAGCAAAGACTGCCGCATTCAGCCACGACTCTTTGTTACGTCTGTATCCTCCAAGTGTGGGCGGCAAGCAGCCGAGTTGTCCCAAGTCACAAGCAAGTCTTTGTGCTACGATTTTCTCCATTAGCTTGCCAGCAGTGTTCTGCATCGTAATGATTCTGTAGCCGCTTATCTTGGAATTATCTTTGTTAGGTTTTAGTAGCGACAGCAAGTAGCTGTGTAGCCATTCCTTTTAATATCGTTGTGCTTTAATCAAAACCTATGGTGACTGTTCCAGATGTCAGACGAATATTGAACAAAGCAATGCAGCGGTTAAACATTATCATCAATCTAATTGAAATGTTCTTGTCTCGGCATTTTGACTTAAACTAAAACATTGACTTCTGAAGTCCGAGTGAGTTCGCCTGATGGTGAGGGGACACTGTTAATGGGAAAAGCTAGACCACATGCACAGATCAACCCTGGGTAGACTACGGTCAAGTTCAAGTCATGGGTAAAAAACGAAATATAAGATCATGTGTAGTCATCTGAACTTGATCTAGCCTCGGCCACCATCACAATGACACACGGGGACTTGGAACATCATGTGACGGTTTTTACCCTGGTTAACCGTGACCTCTTCAAAACAAACAAATCTTTGAGATCATGCATCATGTTCGTAATGCGTCGAAGTACACTTGTTCCTGCAGCAGTGCTGTCGTCATTTTGGAGGTGGCAGGTTTGAATCCCGGTAGGTAGCTATAACTTTACAATTTAATGTTGTCTAGCGCGTCATCTAATCTCTACTTCTTTCTTCTCATTCTATGAACGCCAAACAATACTATGTGTGTTTATTTATGGACTGTCTTAGTGGTCTCAAGGGGTTCCCCAATTGATTTCCAGGGACACTAGACGAGCGTGAGCCGTGAGTAATTTTGCAATCACTATAGAAGAAAATCTGGGCTTTCTTATTCTGCAAATGTTACAGGAAGGTTCTCAGAATTGTGTAACCAAAGAAGAGGTAACATTCTACAAGATACGTAGTTGGAATAGATCTGGCATTATACCTATGAGTGACAATCCCTGACAAATTAATATACGAAATGTGGTGATTTGGTCACATGATTATTAATCAGTGGCTGGGATGGGCCTGAATTATAACTTCATAATGAGAGATATATGGGCGTCAGAGAGAGAGAGAGAGAGAGAGAGAGAGAGAGAGAGAGAGAGAGAGAGAGAGAGAGAGAGAGAGAGAGAGAGAGAGAGAGAGATACAGACAGAATTGGACAATATATATATATATATATATATATATATATATATATATATATATATATATATATATATATATACACATTTCTAAAACCAACCAAGGGGAAAGGCTTTTCTAGAACATGTATAACGCCATGTGGATAACGGTGTCTTGATCACATATTGTTTTCTCTTTCTCCTCAGGAGACATACAGCACATGGATTAGGGAAGTATCTTCACCATATCAAATTTGTCTCGAGTGGGCTTCATAAACATAACCACTCAGCTATAAGTCAACCACTGCACCACCACTAATCTTCCTGTGGCTAGTGCAAAGTACTTGAACTGATATTCTCCGTAATAGTATTATGAGACCACAGAAAACACGCACAAAAATATATCTGTAAGTTGGCAATCCAGGAAACAGTACTGACACCTGAATATGTCTTTCACCGTGTGTGAATCTGATGGCATACAATCATGCATGGGATATCAGCCCACTTAAACAACTTATCACACCATAACAACGGTCCTGAAGCAAATACTTCCCTGTTAGCATTATCTGCGGTCTGATAACCACATAACCTGTTCATTTCATAAGTGGACGATCAGGCGCCAGGATGTGGGACACAGATAACCAAATGTATGGGTACGATACAACAACTTTGAGGCCGAGTATGTTTAGTGGCCTTGGCTACTAGGTCGACCCAGGTTAAAATGGGTAGCAGAAACTGTTCTGTTGACACATTACCCAACCATAGATAGTTTAGTTTAATTTAGTCGACGAATCAACATCACGGCACACAGGTGTAACTCATAAGTGCTCGGTTCTCCTCCTAACTCAAACCTGAGTCTGGAGAAATTCAGCTCAGTGCATGACCTCCGTAGCACCGTCGAGGATCCCGAAATACTTGGGTAGTTTTTAACTCGAAATTATGCCCGGGCAGCGCTTCAGGCTACTCTTTTTCGATTCCCAACTGCCAAGGGATTTTTTACGTGCGCAACAATACACACGGGCGCCCGATTTCCCTACCCAGAGACCAGAGGGAATTTTATTACTAGAAGTCCACGTGAAAAAATCCCGGTCCTCACTGGGACCTGAACCCGGGACCTCCAGCACTCGAGGCGGACACCATACCTCTAAACCACGCAGCCTCCCCCCCCCCCCCCCCCCCGATACCCAACCATAGAGTATTCATGTAAAATATGGGGTTAGCAACATAAATCCACTACGCGTCATGGCATGGAAATGGGTTACCTATCTTTTTATCATCTTGATTCCAAGTTACTGAAACTATGCTAATGGCATCTGATCACAACCGTTTTTTTTTCTTCGAAAGAAAAATCTCGAACAGGGATAAAACTTGTAACCCCACATAATGTTATCGTGACCGTGTAGGTGTGACAAGACAGGAAGTTATGCAGCCATCAAGTGATACACAATATCAATATCAATATATATATATATATATATATATATATATATATATATATATATATATATATATATATATATATATATATTCATTGGCACCTTTCCATCTTGACAGACGATAGTTTGGTACATTGTGCTTCAAAAAGGCTTAATAACTACGATCCATGGCGGTGGCGAGTGTGGCTGGTAAGGCCAATTCTTGCTGCAAATGTTTGCCCACAGTAGGTGCATGTGAAAACATGGTCATTTACACCATTTTGCACCATCTTACGTCTCTCACGCTCTGTGTGTGCTTTATCTGCAATCATTTTCTCTTTTGTCTTTATTCCATTTCTGATAGTTGCCCTCCATGCAACACGTTCAGCGGCGACGTGCTCCCAATGTGCATTATCAATGCCTGTATCAATCATGTCCCGCTTACACACATCTTTGTATCGTAGTAGAGGCCGACCCTGAGATCTCCTACCCGTCTGTAATTCACCAAAAAAGATGTCCTTTGGTATTCTACCATCATCCATCCTCCTAACGTGTCCTATCCATCTAAGTCTACGAAGACTGAGCATGGAATACACCGTCAGACAACCTGATCTTTCCAATACTTCAGTATTTGTGATTTTGTCTTGCCACTTAATACCAAGTATTCTTCGCAGACACCGCATATGAAAGCTGTTTAAACGTTTCTCTTGGCGTGAGTAAGTTGTCCAGGTTTCACTGCCATAAAGAAGAGTACTAAGGACACAGGCTTGGTAGACGAGGACTTTTGTTTTGGCAGTAAGCTTCCTGTTCTCCCAGACTCTTTTTGCTAACATGTTCATTGTTGTTGCTGCCATGCCAATCCTGATGTTGATTTCCTGATCGAGGGATAATTTGCTATTTACCTCTGATTCTAGATATGTAAAATGGTCTACTATCTCCAGTTCGGCGTCGTCAATAAAGATTGATGGTACACCATGTGCACCTTGTGACATAATCTGTGTCTTCGTTTTGTTAATTGTTAAACCAAATTCAGAACAAGCATTGGAGAATGCAGATAGTAGATGTTGTAATTCTTCCTCAGAGTGGGTCGTAATCGCAGCATTATCCGCAAAAAGCAACTCTCTGATTAGTACCCTGCTAAATTTGGTCTTGGCCTTCAATCTCTGAGCATTATAGAGGCCACCATCTGAGCGTGAGTGAATGTATATACCGTCATCCTGATCACGAAAGGAATATTTCAGTAGAAGTGAAAAGTATATCCCAAAGAGGGTGGGGGATAGTTCACAACCTTGCTTAACTCCACTCTTGATTTCAAACTCTTCTGAAGTTGAGCCATCAAACTTGATTATACCCTTCATGCCTGTGTGGAACGATTTCACAATGAACAGAAGAGTTGGTGGGCAGCCAATCTTCTTTAGTGCTTTGAACAGACCCTCACGACTGACCAAATCGAATGCCTTTGTGAGGTCGATGAAGGCAATAAACAGTGGCTGATTTTGTTCCCGGCATTTTTCTTGCATTTGTCGCAATGAGAATATCATATCAATGGTAGACCGGTTCTGACGGAAGCCGCACTGTGATTCGGGGTAGACTTGATCTCCCAGGACTTGAAGTCTGCGCAGGACAATTCTGGCAAATACTTTCCCAACAATACACAGAAGTGAGATACCCCTATAGTTGTTACAGTTGCTCCGATCTCCCTTGTTCTTGTACAGCGTTATGATGTTTGAATCTTTGAAATCCTGTGGGACTTGTCCTTCTCGCCAGCACAGCTCTATTAGCTAGTGGATCTGTAGAGCGAGTGTCTCTTGCCCACTCCTGATTACCTCTATTGGAATCCCATCCTTACCTGGAGCCTTGCCAGATGCAAGCTCATTTAAAGCACACTTAACTTCTGTTATAGTGGGAAGTGTGTCCAGGTGGTCAAGAGTTGGCAGGGCCTCTATGGCGTTGAGGGCATCATCCGCTAGCTTGGTTATATATATATATATATATATATATATATATATATATATATATATATATCGAGACATACATACACAGTACACACACACACACACACACACCCACCCACCCACCCCCACACACATACACATTCATCACACACTAATAGACACACATATGTGTGGACATATCAAATTGAAATTTACCACCGCATAGAGTATCTAGCAAATTTCATATATTGACAGTCAGGGAGACATTTACACACAAGTAAGCCGTCTGTGATGGGGATGGCTATTTTAGTTCAACATATACGCAATAGAAATTGGCGTTGAGCATATCAATAATTGGCACCCATCAATAATTTCACATAAGTAGACTAGCAATGATCTACCATGTCAGTGCATTCTAATATTTACAGTGAAGTCAAGCAGACAGACAAGGGATGCACAATTACGCAGTAACTCGCTCGCCTGCTGGCCGAGTGGACATGCTTGCATTCCCATGGAGGAGACTTGAAAACAAATGATCTGGGTTACCATTCAACCCAGCCTGAATTGGGTACCAGAATATGTCATGGACAGTCAAGATGGCCGTGGTGATATTGTCCACGTCACTCACCGAGAGCCCAGTTGGTCTATACAAATATGGGGTTAGCACCATATACCTGCCTGCTCTGTGGCGAAGAGGTTATGGAAGCAATTCGTAATCCCGAATACCGTGTTCGAATCACAGCTGCGGGCGATTTGGACGCAGGCCGCCTTAAGTTGGTTGCCTATACACAAGTATGAGTGCCGGTTGTTCAGAAAGCAACGACAAACTACAGGACGGAAATTTGCCAAGAAATTAAGAATAGTCAAGAAATTCTGGGGTTGACTGCAACGTCTTGTTAAGGATTTGCAGCTAACTAACCATATACTTAATACACTTGAATGCGTGTAAAAGGATCATGCACCATATTTTTCTTTACAAGCAGCAGGACATGAGACCAGAACTAACAAACTCCTGTGGAGGATGCTTATCACCAGGATGTAGGTTATCTGCTGTACTGTGTGTGTTCACAACAGCTGCTGAACCAGCATTTCATTACTACCAATACCGGTTTGAGGTTCGCGGTAGATCAGGCTCTCAAATTAACTATCATGTACTGTATATAGTATACTAGCTGACCCTGCCCGGCTTCGCCCAGACCCTGGTGGGGAGCATCTCATTTAATTCATATAAGTAGTCATATAAGTTCTCGTTCCCGTTACCGACTGTCTGTCTGTCTGTCTGTCTGTCTGTCTGACCCGGCCCGGCATTTCCCAGCTCCTGATGTGGAGCATCTCATTTAATTCATATAAGTAGTCATATAAGTTCCCGTTCCCGACTGTCTATCTGTCTGTCTATCTGTCTGCCTGACCCTGTCCGGCTTCATTAAATTCATACAACAAAAAAAGTAACTTAAAAGAACGTTCTTCTACACACCATCCATTATTTTTAATGAAAACTCTTTCTAATCACCTGCATGACTACAGTAACTTCTTAAGCAAAAAAAGATGAGTTACAATGTTATGCATTGTGCATCATTTTTATGAAAACTTTGAAAATGCCTTACAGATTGTATCATTATTTATTATAACTCATATGCCGGTACATAACTATGGACAAAGAGTTTATAAATCTTTGAAAACGATGTCACAATATGACTATAAGTTATACAGAAAAGTTATGCCCCTTGAAATAACTTTTACAGAGTTAGGTCCCCTGAAATATATGAAATTATGATGAAAAATGAAAAATGAAATAATACTGAGTAAGCAGGCGATTTCACACTAACAAAATATCACAGTTGTCAGCTCTGGAATGAAAGGAAGGCGTGTAGAAAATTTCATCTCAATCGGATGGGCCGTTCGCGAACAAATAAAGGCCATACGGACAGAGATACATAAATACATACAGAGATACATACGCACAAGTCTTTTTTATATATAAGATTGCTGTGTAGGACATGGGGTCTTGGGTTTGGTGAATTAAGGCCGCCTGGCTAGTGCAGTCGAAGCGAACTGTGTAAATTCAACCACCTAAAGATGGGTACAATGAGATTTTCTGGAAAGTGAAGACTGATGGGGGTTGTTGTCCTCATCACACGTCGAGTGTCGTTATGTTCATAATCATATAGTCCCGAGAGATGGATAAATGTATTTAGCGCATTGTTCGGGCACTTCTCTGCTGGCCTGATGATCGTGTGATCAAAGTCCCTTCAGGTGGATGGGAAGCATTTGTTGTTGTTGTTGTTGTTTGTTGATCTATACTTCCAGGATGACCCAGCCAAAAAGTGGTACCAGAAACTTCCAGGAGCGTGACGGCGGCCGCTGTGATATTGACCACATCAGCCATCAAGTGCTAATTCGTTGAAATATGGGACTTTTACCATATGCCCAAAACATCTGGTGACGAAAATCAGGTCATTTACCATATACCCAATACACATGTTGGCGAAAATGAGGTCATTTATCATATGCCCAATACACCTGGTAACAAAAATGAGGTCATTTACCATATGCCAATATACATGGTGACGATGAATAAAGTCATTTACAATACACCCAATACACATGGTGACAATACATGGAGTCATTTAGTTAGCTAGTCTTACCTCTTGGGCCTAAGGCGGCGCATAGGGCAGAAGTCATGGCTCTCCATGTCCGGCGGTTCGCTGCTACCTGTCTTAGGTCTTGGATGTTCACTTGGCCGTGGAGTGAGCCTTCTCTGATGATGGTTCTACGCAAGGTCTCTCTTGGTCTTCCCCGTTTTCTTTTCCCTACTGGTGACCATAAGAGGGCTTGGTTGGGGAGTCTTGTCTTGTCCATTCTGAGTATATGGCCGATGTAGTTCCAACGGCGTTTTCTTATAAAATTGAATACAATTGGTTTTGGCCAAGATGGCGCTACGTCATTTACACTATACCAAATACACATTGTGACGATACATCAAGTTTGGTACAAACTTTACATGAAGTAATTTACAACACATCCATTACATCTGATTGAGGGAAATACATGGCGATGAATCAAGAAATTTATCATACACCCAATACATTTGATAGAGAGAAAATAACTCATTTACCATACACCCAATACACGTGGTGGCGGGAACAGAAGTCATTTACCGTTCACCCAATACATCTGGTGGCGGGAAAAAAAGAAATCATTTACCATAAACTCAATACACCTGGTGGCGGGAAAAGAAGTAATTTATCGTACACCCAGTATACCTGGTGGCGGGAAAAGAAGACACTTATCATACACCAAGGACACCTGGTTACAAGAAATGAAGTCATTTACCTGTTGTAACGTGCGTGTGTTTATGAAAATATCGGGTGAATGGACGAATTAAGAATTTTACAATACTATCAAGGTGAATTGGGTCAGAGAGGAATATGCGGATGTTAGATCAGAAAAGTGGAGGTAGGAATTCCAAAACGAAGGTGGGTCCGAAATACAATGGAGGGTATATCACGGAGATGTCAGTCTAAGTCACGAAGGCACAGAGAAAACGTGATAGTAGACTAGGGGACAAAGGGAAACTCAGAAATGTTATGTTCGAGGAATTTAGATTGGAGGTAAATGGGTTAAATGATGCATCTTGGGAGGTCCCGGGAAGAGTGAATAACAGAGAAGTCTGGGCAAATTGGAATGAGTTGAGTGGGGACGGAGTTAGGGACAAACTATGCCTGGTGGTTTTTAGAGAACGGAGGTTCTGAGTTCTGGACTAGTGAGGGGAGCTGAGTCCAGAGAGAGGAGACTCAGAGGAGATGGTTAGATTCACGGACGGAGAAGAGTCCGTAATAGTGTATTGTGCGAAGCCAATAAACGGCAATAGTGTGGTCGCAGGAGCTTACTGTGTTATATGATAATCTGAGTGGGCTGGACATGTGCAGATGCAATCTAGATATATTTCACTGTTGGAATGTTCCTGAAGAGTGTTATAGCATCGAGTTTGTGTCAAATTAAATATTATGTGCGCAGGTTCGTGTTCTATGTTGATTCATCGTTGTTGAGCAGTCGTCTGACACAATATTTACACTGACATACTCTAGACACAACCACAGCCACTTCTTTATGTCCATAACATTTTGACACTGTCATTTACCATACATCCAATATACCTTGGGAACGGAAGCTTTACTCTTCCTTCTACCCATACCCAAATACCTACCATAGGAAGGAATCATGTGCTTTCCGCACTGAACGCTAGTCTAGAGGGCATCTCGGAACTGTATTTCTCTTTGGCATATGTTAGGACAGACGCTATTGGGAGTTGCCAAAATATCATTTACAAATTATTGAAAGATTAGGAATTTAAGAGTATACAGTTAGAATGCCAGTCAGGGATTCGGAAAATAGATGAACGTAATTAGCGGTACATGGCGTCACTGCTTTAATTTCAGGTAGAAATATGTAGATCATCTGCAACATTAAGGTAGCATTCTGTTTATGTATTTGTTTACACGCGCGTGCATGTTTGTGTGTGTGTGCGAGTGTGTATTTCCTAACATATTATGCCGTACCCGAAACAGAAACATGCTATCTGTCTCCGATGGGTTGTGGGTCTTATTATGTAGTAGACCTACTGTCAATAAGCTGTTGTGTAGAAGAATGCTGGTGGTTGGTGTACAGCAATCTCTGTCAATAAGCTGTTGTGTAGAAGAATGCTGGTGGTTGGTGTACAGCAATCTCTGTCAATAAGCTGTTGTGTAGAAGAATGCTGGTGGTTGGTGTACAGCAATCTCTGTCAATAAGCTGTTGTGTAGAAGAATGCTGGTGGTTGGTGTACAGCAATCTCTGTCAATAAGCTGTTGTGTAGAAGAATGCTGGTGGTTGGTGTACAGCAATCTCTGGCATTATTTACAGTGATGAATCAGCTCTTGCCTTATTTACTATGTTGGTAAGTGGCTCTGAAATATTTATTTCCTGGGTTTCTGTGCAATAAAATAACTTCATCCGCCTTGGGCAACACTATCATCTTGAGGCGCCACCTCTGCATTATTTCAGTGGCGCTTCAATGATATCTTTGGAGATGCTTAATCTTGATCTTGTTGATATCTCTCCTTCTGCTTCAGATGGCCATTAAGCTTCTCTATCTTGGACAATCTATACTTGTTAACTACTTAGACTGAACTCGACGTAGCTGTGTGATAGCGCCAAACCGATGCACCTTGGTGTCTACAACAAACCGATGCACCTTAGTTTGGTCTATCAAAGCCGTATGGTCCTGGCCACCACCGGAACTCGGTTTAACAAAGGAATCGGAAGCCAGTTTTGTTTTAGCAGTCCTTCGTGCTGATGAGAGATGCGGGCAGCGTGTCCTTTAGTTCAGTGCTGTTCTGTTGTTGTCAGGTGTGGGAACAATTCCCTGAGTTAATCTGTGTCAACTAATGTTGTGACAAAACTGTAAGTTTTAACTGACTAAGTTAAAAATAAGTAATTAATATAACTAATATTTTAAAGCGAAGCATGCCCCAGGTTACATGCTCAAAAGTGTTTGCATGGTGAAACAGGCATGGGAAAACTGCTATATATGAACAAAGCTGTTAGGCAAGATGGTAGGAACAAAGAAATATAAATAGATAATATGAATCAGTGCTCTTGAAATGAGCTGTTCTACAGAAGTATTTAGTGTCCCTAAAGCTTTATGAAAATAACATGTAACACATAGAGATGTCAGCAATCAGACAATGGTGATGTGAAATATGTAGAATATGGTCATTGATGGCGGTTAAGTATCATAGAGACTCATGTCATGCTGGCACAAGATTATTTTGTTGGGCATTATTTTACATGGTTATCCTATGACATTAATGTGTTACTGGCTAAATAGATATGTGGGAAATTCACCAAAATATACAATGTGTGGGGTCATAAATTATAGTTTATAGTAAAGACTGAAATAATGCCACATGGTGCCATGTTGGCATGGAAGGGAGTAGGTGCTTGTGAGGTTGCTAGAAATGAAGGTTACTTAACAACAGAGTGGTGAGAATCATATGTTTATGTGTATACAGCAGCAAGATATGTTTACATGATTATTCTGTGACAATGGTGAGCATCACATTGGATGTTTGGTCAAGTGTTGGGTATGAACACTCCAAAGTAACAATGAGTAGAGGAAAGTAACCATAATCATGGGTAATATTTATAACATATGTGAAGCAGAGGAGAGTACTTACATGTTATATGTGGCAATGATGCGTTAATGGTTAATACATGTAGTTAGGCCACATAAATAGTAATTGGGGATAAATGAATACAGTGATGCTTGGTACTTTTAGTAGGTACACAGTTAACTAGAATAGCCTGGATGAATCACTTCAGTGTCCTTTAATGTTAGAATTATACACCATTTGGCAGTTCAGCAATATTCAGCACAGTATAGGAATTTGGTGTTCAGCAGTAAGTGAAGTCTGGCATCACATCTGTTACCAGGATGCAGTAATGTTTGTGTAGGTGTATCAAGTTGTTGATGGAATCAGTGACTGAGATTCTGTCTTAAGTTAAGCATGGTGTTTGTCGCACGGTGGAGAAGATGTGATTTAGTGCTGCGTACCACCCTTCGCAGAGATATTAATATGTATTTGTCGTGTGACATGAAGCGTAAGATAGCAAAATTTATAGCCGGTGTATCATAGGAAGAATGGTGGGGGATAGAGGGCATAAGTGTACATTTGCTGTCCACTCACAAATAATAGGACACTGGTGTGGTTGGCATTAGACAACACTGATTGATATTAGTGTTATAATGATATCAGATATAGTACACTGTTTATTATATTAATACTAATGTTCTGTATCCTGCCATGGACATTGTTGTGCTTGGATCCTGTCTCATATGAATGAGGCACTCTGGCCACTATTTTATGTACTTTCACTTGGTAATATTGTGTGGTTATTTTATGAGCTATCTTAGGGGCCTCAGAGGTGCCTCAATTGGGTTCCTGTGTAATACATGTTTATCTTTAACTTTCTGTGAATGTTGTGATTCTTCTATATGCAAGTGTTACATTGTCATATTCTACAAATATGGTAATTCCACTGGGTATATGTGTCCATTGCTTTTCACAGTTAAACATGTTTTACTTGTCGGTTATTAATGTGTAATAGCATGCGGTAATGTGTGTGGTGCCATGTTGTTGATATCCTTTATCATAACATGGGCATTGCAAGAGTAGTGTGTCCTATATCATATGGCATCCCTCATAAGTATAGGTATTTAAATGACAGAAGATGGGGAAAAGGTGGTGCATTGGGTATTATGATTGTGGTGATGGCTATGGTGAGAGTGACCATTTGATGATTATGATTGTGGTGATGACTATGGTGAGAGTGATCATGTCATGATGATTGTGATGGTGATTATGATTGTGGTGATGGCTATGTTGAGGCTGATCATGTAGTGATGTCAGCTAGGATGATTGGGATGATGATGGCTATGGTGAGAGTTATCATGTGATGATGGGGATTGTGATGGTGATTATGATTGTGGTGATGACTATGTTGAGGCTGATCATGTAGTGTCAGCTAGGATGATTGGGATGATTATGGTGAGAGTGATCATTTTGGTGATTGTGATGGTTTTATGTCGTGATGTATGTTATATGTCTGAGTTGTTGTCGGTGGCTTATGTTACAGCCTGTGTCCTGATTGTTGCTGGTGTCATGTGTAGAACTGTACTTCTGGTATATTGATGTTGTCTAGCTGTCATCAGTACAAAGGTGTGTGTCCTGGTGATGTCATGTTGAATTGCATATCCTATGTCTGCTTGATTGCTGTTGGTGCATTGAACTGTATTTATGTCCTGTATGTACATGTTCAAATGGTGTTGTCCTGTTAGAGTCGTTGTACACCGGTGTAGCTGAGTTGTGTTCGGTGTTGATTTTGACTAGTTGATGAGTGTTGCTGTGTAACATTGGCATTTATGGGTGGTATTGTCAGCCTGTGCTGTTGGGGATGAGAAGTTGTGTTGTGTCAGAGATCTGTAGGTAATGACCTCCCTGAACTGAAGACATTCTGTAAGTGAATGCTATGCTGTTTGGGGAGGTGGAGCAGGCTGAGGTTGTTGCATTAGAAGGTGTTCCATCCTAGCAATATCAAGTGTAATCTCATGACAGCAGTGGCTCAACTGGAGAAGACAATAAAGTGGGTGATCTGATGATGCAGCATTGATTGCTGCATTTAACCATTAGAGATGTAGTCACCTTGAAGAAGGAGGCAGCAAAGGATGATTATGCCAGACATCAAGGGTTACCTCAGAATAGCAGTAGTATAAGTGGGGGGAATAGCAAAATAGATCTATGAGTTAATTCATATGTTATATTGTATGTGCTTATTGCTCCGTGTGTTTAATATGTTTTCTTTACAATGATAATCAAAGATTGTGTTTTCCAATGTTACAGGAGCGGCTGGCTAGTTAGTGTCAGCAGGCCTGGGTTCTTGGTGGGATAGTAAATTGTGTCACAACTCTTTGTTTATGTCGCGTCTTGGGATTTATGTTGTGTAACTTATGTTTTTGTAGTGTCTTATTGTTGTCTGTGTCAAAGTCCTTTATTGTGTCATTCTACTCGGCTAATGTTTGAAGCACCTGTGTTGTGGTACTTGGTGTACCCTGTTGTCTTAAGTTCTGGTGACTGAATAGGGGCCACCCTTGGTGGATGTTTGATATATGCAGTTGTATGTTGTATCTGTAATTGAACATCCCTTATTCAATGCTTTATTCAATGTGTTCGAACACAAATTGTCACCAAAATTTGTAGCAGTTGATAAATAAAGAGCTATTTTTGTACTGTTTTTGATTTGTTTGTTTAGTCTCTTTTAGTTTTTACAACCACTATTTCTACCACAATGTAGCACCTTAATTCATTGTCTGGACCTCAAATATGACAGTTATTGTCCAGAGTTGAGGCCCCTGCCTGAGATCTCGTATATCTTCTTATCTAATAACTATCATGTTTTTTTGTCGGTTGAGGCGGTGTGAGGTTCTCTCTCTTTTCACTATTTTTCTTCTTTGGCCGTAACGAAGTCAGAACTACTCTTTACCTCTTAGCACCGTAGTGAAGGAATCATCAGTCTTTATGATTGTCTCCCCTTTGTCTTTTCCCTCGACTACAGCTGGTATAACACAACACTGGTGGAGTTTTCACATTCTATTTTACAAAGGCTATACACTGGACACTGTCGATAGTACAACCATTTGCTCTACACAAGATTCACAAATATACAAAGCAGTGCCTAAACAATAAACTGTTCTAAAAGAGCGGCATAATATTAGCCATGCTCTATAACTCACAACTAGGTCTAACGCTGACCGTAGCTCGAGTCCGACTGATTTTAAGATGACGTTTTGCCCTTGTGCAAAACTTCCTACACACTTTTCATGTTCTTGTGACCATGCCGTGGTAGGTCACTTGGCACGGTCTCTTCATGCAGACCGCGCTTGTTACTAACTCATGCCATGATTCAACCTGTACAAACTAGACCATGGCACCCACTTTTACGGAGAACTATATGGCCAGCAGTGATGCCATCTCCTTTTGATGAAAAATCACCAAAATCGACCCAAAAAAGCACCAACAGGCACCAAAAATATTTGGAAAGCACCAAATCAAAGCACCAACGGTTTTATATTACAAATGTAACAAGGTAGCACATTATAATTTATTATTATCACTGCATATTACAATGAAGTTTATTTCAGATCCGCCAAATTCCAATTAGAACTACTCTCGAGCCTAAAACAGCACTAAATTGCAATAATATTTTTTCAGAAAGCACTAACACAAGCACTTGCGGTATTCATTAAAAAATGTTATAAAGTAGAACATTATAGTTTATTATTATCACTGAATATTAGAATGAAGTTTATTCCAGATCTGCCAAATCCCAGTCAGACAACTCACCTTCAGTTTCTGTAGCTATTTCCTGCTGCGTTTGCTCCTGCGATGATGATGATGATGATTGAAAGAAACGTCTATATGCCTCCTGTGATCCAATTTTTCGTAGAATATCCTTAGGTAGTTTATAATCATGACAGCTTTTGCCATATCTTTTCATTCTTTATCTAATAGTCAAAACAGCTGTCATACCCTTGATGCTCAGTCTGTTCCGCAATTTTGATTTTATAACTCCCATCTGAATGAAAATACATTAAAAATAATGCCCGCATTAAAATAAGGTAAAATGAGCACAGTTAAAGCTAAATCTGTAAGATCTTTGAAAGGATTTTCACCGGTGGCATCCCTGTATGAGGCTATTTCTGCCCACCGCCCTAGTGTGTCAGAGGTCTGTGTCCACTGCATATTATGAAATTTTCTCCACTGGAAATCCATTCGGGTGAGAGTAGCTGCATCTTCCACAAACATTTTAGCAAGATCCATTATACAGGGCTTCATTGGCTGTAGACATTCGCTTCCACTAAGACATGACATGGACTACAACACTCGAACGTTATCGGGCAAACGTAATCGCAGCTGTGTCAACAACTCTATTAAAAACTGTATGCACCTTCCACGAATTTCTTTCTCATCAGGAAACCGGTAGCCTGCTATTTCTTTCTCAAACTCATAACCAAGATTGGGATTAGGATCTAAATAATCTTGTATAGCATCACTTTCTGTTATTTTTTCCCCAGGAATATCAATCTTTGAACTGATAGAATCAGTAAGTTGGACAAGATCGCTGAGTAGTTTTGTTGGATCCTGTATATCTGCTTCGAATTTCTTATTCACACTTTGAACGTCTCCGAGAATTTGCTTGAGAAATATGAGATACACATAGTTTTTCATGTCGTTAAACATAGAATGTAGAAGGTCTGCTGTAAAACAGCTCTCGTTGAGTCTTGCTATATCAAAATGAGTTTTGAGCTCGACCCAGTGATGCAATATTCCGACAATGGCAGATTAATTTGATATCCATCATGTCTGGCTTAATTGAACAACCTTCAACGGATGTTGTCCATCATTTATTGAAGCAAAAAGCTCCCTGTACTTTGCCTGACGAAGACTTGAGGGAGAAAACCAGTTATATGTTTCTCTAATCATGAACTCTGTGTTCTTGGGCAGACAAGCAGCTGCAACCTGTGACACTGGCAGCTGAAAGAAATAACATACACACCTAACTAGTACCAGATGAGGAACATCTGATTTTAATTTTGTATATACTCCATTGTTTACACCTGTCATGATAGATTTATTGTCAGTACCGAGTGCAACTAGTCTTTGCAACTAACGTCCATTCTTGTTTAAACAATATTTTAACGCATTGCTTAATTCCTGCGCGTTGCAGTAACTCACTTAAAGTAACTCGTATTAAAGGGAGTTAAATTACTTGAATATTGCTCGGTAATGTACTAAGACTGTTTTACTCCATCGCTTCAGTTTAAATTCGGCTTTATAATGTTCCCAAAATGATTGTTAAAGTAATTTTTACACACCCAATATCGCACCAAAAGGCACAAAATAAAAATTTGTGAAGCACCAAATTCGCGCGGCCGCGCTAAATGCAATATTTTGGCACCAAATGACTTGTAAAAGCACTAAATTTGGTGCGAAAAACGTCAGTAAAGCAACACTGATGGCCAGTCTTTTCATCTGTTTGCTAAGGATTAGCTCTGGATTTGAACCTTCGTTCGCCTGCAACCATGACATTATCGGCGTTGCTTCTATCAACTGCACTAACACTCGGGTCAGTTTCCGACATAATGTCAGTAAAATTTTATACAAATAACACTTCGTGAAAGATATATATTTCTATACGTCTGGTCATATGATAGTAACTAAACGTGTCTAAAACATGAGGGGGCTTCTGCTTTTCACGCGGGTAAACCACAATTATGCAAGCAACAAGACACGCAAGTCTTTTTAAGACTACCGTGGTGATGTTGAAACATATAAAGTGTCTTGTTTATGTCGGTTAAAGCATTCAACACTAATGCATTATATGTATATGAGGCAGCGAAGAAGACCTCGGGCTGGCTATAAAGCAAGAGTTATAAGGGGTTGACAAGTCTTCCTGGTCTAAGTGTTACACGACTTTCTCCGTAATCCCGTTATACTCTCGTGAGTAACGTGACGTTTGCGAGAATCGGTAGCGGTTCTCTCCGAGTCGGTAACTTATGGGGTATGTGAGCCGGTCGCTCAGAAAGCAATGGTAAACAACTGAGCGTAATCTTGCCAAGAAATCAACAACAGAGTTAAGATGCTGGTGTTGAAAGCGATGTCCTGTAAATAGAATATGCGAGAAAAACAAATAAACGTTTGCTATTGATTTCTGAATCACCGGCTCCCATACCAACACGTTAAAACCAGCGAGACACAGTCTGCTGCCAAATTGGTCACCGCTGTGTTTCGAACGCGGGTTAGCGGCATTAAAAATCGCGTCCGCAATGCCACCGCCATGGAGACCGGCATATAGTTCACTACATTACCCGAAATTATACAGCTCGTGTTCATTGTCTCCTATCAATACTGGATCATCCGCATATCTTATATTATTGTTATTTTGCCCTCCGACGAACTTTTCTAATTCCTCAGGGAATTCTCTCCTCCTCTCATTATATTTTAACCAGGTAGGGAAAGGCGGTATGGGAACAAAACGTATCCCTTTCATCATTACTCTTGAGAGGAAGGCTATAACCTACGTCAGCATCAATTTCCAAGGTGCCCGCTGTTTTCAATATGAATTTTCCACAAATGCAAGCTTCTTCTCATCAACCGGCAGATCTTCAACTATCTGTATCATCTCCACATGTATGACTTACTCGAAAGCCTTCCATACACACTACATCATATTTCAAGCGAGCGGAAGAAGGAATTATTAGTGGCACAGTGTCACATGTGATCAGTTAGACGGAGGATCTGTTGGTTTTCAAAACGTTTTGCTATGTCTGTTTCTGAATCAACATCATCATCAACATTATCATCAACACCTACAACGACATCGTCATCAACATCATCAACATCAACATGCAGCAGGTTGTGTGAACAAATATATTCTCAGTCCTTCATCAGTTCTCCTACCTCTTGTGGTTTTATTTACAGAATGCCATTACTGCCGTTTGTCCACCGTCGTGTTGGTCAACACCTTTCTCTTCTTCTAGGGATAATGAATTTCGTGCTGTTCTTTTTAAGACACTATGACGTTTACTATGGCCTAAGCATTTTTGAGGCATGATGTTGTCTATACGCCCGTATTCGTCGGTGTTCTTATCTTCATTGATTCATTCAGTAGCATGTCCTTTGCAAAACGTCTCTCCCATAACAACCATCGGGAAAACTTCTCGGTCATAAGCAAGATGTCCTGCGTCCGATACACCCATCCGGAGATCATCTGCCATTTCCTGCACCCATCTTCTCTTTGGGCCTCTTCGTCTTCTCTTTCCGGGCATATACTCCTTAAAGGAGATGTAAGACATCTCCTTTCCTCCTTTAGTCTACGGGACATCCTTGGGCAAGATAGAGTCTTCCCCCCGCCCCTCCAAAAAAAAACAAAATAACAATCAGCGTTAAGTGAAGCCATGGAAGTGAGTGGTTGATGGGTATGAGAGCAGCCGAATGATTGTTGTTGGTTTTGGTCTGCACTCTGCGGCGATAGGCAGATGATCTCATCATTAGAGAGAATGGCTATGGCCACCTACTAGTACAGTCACTGACGACACGGAGAGCAGCAGAAAACTACCTTCTGCAATACTTGTCAATAATATCAACAACCAAGTTCCTGTCTAGTAACAACATATGGCCAATTACAGTTAGCCACAAACGATAACTGCATCAATAATCTGATTTCATAAGTCGTAACTTCAGATGTTTGTCATACAGGTGTAACCATGGGGCGACAACATTCAAAAGCCTCCCAACATTGTCCAAGCTCATTGATAAGTGTGGCTGGACTATGCTTATTAATTCTCTGGAACAATGCGCTTTAATTATTACATCCAAATGCAATAAAATTTAGTTGGTCGGAGAGCTTGCATCTCCCTGGTTAGGCTGGTGCGGAGACTTTCATCCTGACGGTACTACAGCAATGTCTTCACGAACATGTATTGCTGAGTTCTGCTTCCCTCCCCAAGATCAGAAATCAATGGGAAGTGCAAGAAGGGTACAGGCATTTCACATCTGCGGAGAGACATAGTATATATAACAAAGACATGATTCTGCACAATATGTGCAGACTGACTTAGATTAGACCTAGTTTGATAATGCTTCTTCAACAAGTTTCAGGTGTTTCATTGTTAAAGCTCCTCCTAACTCTCTAGTGGCTGGAACGTCAACTATTCCTCTCCATCTGCTTTACGGTAAAAGTGCAAGATGATGATGATGATAATATTCATCATCCTCATAATTGTCAATAAACTGCATTCCAAAGTTTAAAGGGCTCTATCGGTGTAGAATTACAATATTGTTTGTGAGTGTTATGAATGTTTCTGGCGCCAATAATTAGTGACCATCGTCATCATCGCACTCCGGACAGGTCTATTGGTGCTTAAATTTCCTCTGCAATATCCCCTCCAGCGTATACCGATTTATCTCACCAGTTTTTGGTCCATTAAATAAATATATTGTGCGGTTGACAACATGTTCATATCTGGCGGAGTCCAGCTTCACGCCCTTCTCCTTCACTTTGGACAAGCAATCAGATTATGGCGTTGATGATAATTGAAACATCCCAGCAGCCTAATTATTGTTCCTGTAGAGACGTATATTATTATGTGGAAGTCGTGATGATGTCAGCAGTTACACAAATACACGACTGAACCTAGGCTTGTGTTGGAACTGCATCGTATTTACAAAAGTTACAAAATTTATCTTATTATAGCATTCGATCTATCCCTTGACCACCTGAAGTTGACTCTTATTCCTTCATTCTGAAAACCCTCAAAACTCTTTTTTCTCTCTTTCCATATGGGACTTAATTAACACATCATTATATATCCAAAATACACAGTTACTGCCCTTAGAACATTGTTCTCTTGGTTGTCGATTCCAAATAATTGATAGAGAGAGTAACTATGGCTTACCAGATAGACAAACGCCCGCTTACCGGAACGGTCGAGGTGTTTTAACACAAAGAATAATGTTGGTTTACGAGGAAAAGGGTCTGGCTCCTATATCATGTTTAGTTTGTTCTACCCCTGGTATATACTGCAATAGCACGGTGGCTAGCACCTTCGTCAGCCGCTCCAGTGGTCATAGGTTTGAATCCGTATCAAAGCCGATATTAAGCATTGACTGAGACTTCCAGGGTGGCCAGGCTAAATTGGGTACTATGAAATATCCTGTTACGCCAAGGCGACTGGCGTGATATTGACGTCACCCATTGAATGTCGATTGGTCTATAAAATATTGGGCCAGCTCCATTTACCTAATACACCTCAACACGCGTAAAAGATCTCATTTACCTGTTCTTATTTACAAGTATAGATATTAATAACAGTGAAGAAGGGGAATACATTGAAACATGCCGCAACATTGTTCCCAGTAATGTAGACATAATAGTGAACGTGACGTCACAGTGACTATGAGTGATGTCAATGCAAAAGTGGGCATTTAATGAACAGCAGAAGAAAAGCAAGTGGTGACATAACAGAGTATAGCAACTAGAAATGGATCTGAGGATACACTGATGCTTTTCTGCGTTGAGAATGAAAGGATGATAGTTAATACAATGTTTTAACATCATATAAGGTTATTAACTTGCCATCCCCTGATGGACATGTTAGAAATTAAATAGACTAAAGTATGGGATTCGAATTCTAGGATTATCCGAAAAAAGGTGGAACGGATCATGCATTCATATTATCAATGAAGATTCATGGAGAGAACAAGACAAATACCAGTAAACCTAGAGGTGATGAAATGACGCTGCCGATGTACATGACAAACATTTAGAAAATCCGACACTATATCCAGAAAAAAAAAAACACGTGTCTCAAATCCACAGGGAATAAGAAATAGAAGAAGACCTAAAACAGACACGGAGAAGATAAGTAGAGACAGACATGAACAATATGGGGAGAACATGAACGTTGTGGCGGTAGCACAGGATAGCGAGGCCTAGAGAGAGTTGTTTGAACATGAACGTTGTGGCGGTAGCACAGGATAGCGAGGCCTAGAGAGAGTTGTTTGAACATGAACGTTGTGGCGGTAGCACAGGATAGCGAGGCCTAGAGAGAGTTGTTTGAACATGAACGTTGTGGCGGTAGCACAGGATAGCGAGGCCTAGAGAGAGTTGTTTGAACATGAACGTTGTGGCGGTAGCACAGGATAGCGAGGCCTAGAGAGAGTTGTTTGAACATGAACGTTGTGGCGGTAGCACAGGATAGCGAGGCCTAGAGAGAGTTGTTTGAACATGAACGTTGTGGCGGTAGCACAGGATAGCGAGGCCTAGAGAGAGTTGTTTGAGGACTTATGCCTCATCGGGGATTAAGGGCGAAATAGGAAGAAGAAATAGACTATTTATGAATACAAACACAGCACTGCAATATAAGCATAACTACAGCCAATACGCTTTCGAGTAGCGGTTTGTGGTAGAGCTAAATTTTTACTGGCAATAATAACACATAACTAAAGATGATTCAAGAAACAAGCCAAGTCGCTGAAATACCAGGAAAACACAAGAACGGTTTGCAATATCAGTTAAGAACATTTTCCAGGAAGTGATCACACCTGATGAATTTGCCATAAATGCTGGAGATATTCTAATAAACACACACGGTATTGTTTGGCGCTCATAGAAGGAGAAGAAGGAAGTATAGATTAGAGGACGCACTAGACAACATAAACATTGAAAGCTACAGTTACCGAACGGGATTCGAACCTGTCACCTCCAAATGACAACACCGCCTCGCGGCAGGAACAAGTGTACTTAGACGCATGACCAACTAGATAATCCAAAGGATCAAGTCTTGACAGAACAGATTCAGAAAATTTAGAACTCTTTACTCCAGATGAAACAACTGATCCACAGGAAATAAATGAACTTCTATTTGCAGACGATCAGTGCCTGTTTTACAGCGATGAGGGCAGACTACAAAATCATATTCACAATCTGAGTTTCAACCTGCAGCAGATACAATATGAGTATAAACACAGCCAAAACCGAAGTAATGCAAGTTAGCAGATCGCCGGGCCCACTAAGTATACAGATAAATAGCACGACTCTGAAATAATTTAAAGAATTCAAATATCTTGGTAGTATGATCACAGAAGATGGCAGATTGGACAGAGAAATTGAAATCAGATGTCAAAAAGCTAGTGCACTTACATATCAACTATCACCCTTCTGAAACATCCAAATATACCCATGTCCGCAAAACGACAGATAATAAACAGCATTTTAACACCAACCTGTGCTACCAATCTCAAACTTGGACTATCCAAAACACACTTTCGCAAAATCAACACCTGCGAGATGAGATGCCTGAGGAGAGCTGCCAACTTAACAATCCGAGACCGAGTAGGAAATGCTGTTATCAGACAGACAGTGGCATCAATATCTTGCACCATATTTATTGAAAGACAGAAGATCAAGTGGTTTGGCCATGTCGTTAGAATGCAACACCAACAGCTACTATCACTGGCCTTACATCAAAGATCATCTGCAACGAGACCAAGAGGACGCCCAAGAAGAAAATGGATTGACGATATCAAAGACATTGCACAATCACAAGGAATGACACTATCCAGTGCCGCCCACCGGGCGCTGGTGTGCAAATTATTCCTCCCCACGACGCTTGACGGCAGAAGTGGATGATGATGATGATAATGATGATGATAGGGGAAAAAAGATCTGGAGACATTACACATCACTGTCTCACACCTCTCTTAATAGGCTGCTATTGACTTTCTTCATTATCAATTTTTATGGCAACTTGTTGTTTCCAATATATGTTTTGTATGCATCTAACACCTTCCTATCAATGTGTAGATCTGCAAGCATCCCTACCATGTTGGCATGTCTTACTCTATCACGCCTTTGTGTAGTCAATAAAGCAAAGATGTAGATCTCTGTTTACTTCTATAGAACGTTCAATTACTATTCGCAGCATGTACACAGCATTTACTGTACCCTTGTCTTCTACAAACTAGTACAAACCCACATTGTTTTTCTCCTACTCAGGTTGTATTTTCGTCCTAACTCTTTGCATGATAATTCTTAGCACAATCTTCGTGATGTGACTCATTAAACTAATTGTTTGATGTTCATCACATTCCAAGGCTATTGATTTCTTTGGGATAGCAATAAATATAGAATTACATAATTCATAAGTTATATCTCCAGTATCATATATTGTGTTCAGCAGTCTGATGACTTGATCTATTCCATATTCTTCTAAAGCATAATTATTTCTTTTGTGATGTTATATAAACATGGGCTCTTGCCAGTTTTCATATGGTTAAGAACATTCTGAACCTCCATCTTCATAATTTATGGTCCTTAATTATTAATTCGAATATCATACTGTTCATCTCTATTATCATCATAAACGTTTTTCAAATAATCTGACCACACATGTAGAATCTGATACAGAGAAGGATGCAGTTTATACAAGACCAGGTTACAGCGATGTAAGTAAACCAGAGGAATGGGTGAGATCACGATATGTTTACAGCTGTAAATGAAATGAACATAAACTTTACAACCCGGTTGAATACCATATGGACCACAAGTGGAAGAATCCTAACAGACCACATAAATCATTTATTATAGATGGACAGAGTACCACGTAAAAATATATAAACTTAAAGATAGTCACGATAAAATCGGAAACTGAAATGCAATCATAGAAAGAACCAAATCCAACACTAGGAGAATCTAGTGGAAGTAAACAGGGAATCTACCCAATAACGACTATCTGGCTCCCAAAATGTATTCACTAGGGCACAATTTGATGATGATAATTCATTCAGTTAAGAAGCGGCCACGTGAGCAGAACAAAACCCGGTACAATCACAGCTTGCTTGCACTTCTTTTCGTGCTGGCAAATGTTAAAACAATATATAATGACACAAAGTAGTGCAGCTTTACATAACAGAGTTACGGCACATACAGAACGTTGCGGCGGTTAGCCTTCATCAGCAAACAAACACATTCACAAACACAACATACAGTCAAGGAGAACTCCTGTGACTACATTAGAAGGTGATGACAGGACGAGAGGAACAAATGCATGGGAAAATGGAAGCAATGAAGAGGAAACGAGAATTGACAAAATGTTAATTGAAAAGAATGTTAGTCGAAGAAAATGTTTAATAGAAAAACTGTTTATAGAGAAAAAAAACTGTATACTCACCTCACGTACGGACCTGTGAATGTTTACGGAAATCTCAGGTGTATTTTTATAACGGTGCTGGATGTTACGGTACAGTGAGCACATAGAAAGAAGGGGGCGGGGTAGGAGGCGTGTAAAATTGACCACGACCCCATTGTGTTATTGGTCTGGGTGGACTGGTGTGTAGGAACACGTGTACTTACATAGACACACTTCAACTGACAAAATGCTAGTGTATGTGGACATGCAAGAAGAGAGAGAGGGAGAGAGAGAGAGAGAGAGAGAGAGGAGAGCGAGAGAGAGAGAGAGACAGATAGAGAGAGACAGAGAGAGGAAAAGTGCCTGCGACCTACCACATGGGGTATATTGTAACCTACGAAATAGTCAGTATGGTTGCTAGTCATACAACGCGCTTCAGGAGCCCCTCGCCCAGTCCTAGAGTTGTTGGGGTTGTGTAAGATCCAACCACTGGCAATGCACGTGAAGAAGGTATGCACAGAGAAGCCAGATGTAAGAGGAGAGAGAGAGGGAGAGAGAGAGTGAGAGAGAGAGCGCGAAATGGGGGAGAGAGGGGGAGAGAGAGAGAGAGGGAGAAGAGAGAGGGGGAGAGGGAGGGAGAGAGAGAGGGAGAGAGAGGGAGAGGGAGAGAGATAGAGAGAAAGGGAGAGAGAGAGGAAGAGAGAGAGGGAGAGAGAGAGGGAGGGAGAGAGGGGGGAGAGAGAGGGAGAGAGAGGGAGAGAGAGGGAGAGAGAGAGGGAGAGAGAGAGAGAGTGAGGGAGGGTGAGAGCGAGAGAGGGGGAGGGCAAGAGAGAGATCAAGGGAGGGACAGAAAGCGCGAGAGGGAGTGAGAGAGGGAGAGAGAGAGCGAGAGAGAGAGGGAGTGAGAGAGGAGGAGAGAGAGCGAGAGAGGGGAGAGCGAGAGAGAGAGGGAGAGAGCGAGAGGGTGAAAGAGAGAGAGAGTTAGAGAGAGAGAGAAAGAGAGAGAGAGAGAAAGAGAGAGAGAGGAAAAGTGCCTGTGATATACCAAATGAGGCGTGTGGGGCGCGTCGGCTCCCTCTCGCGCTTTCTGTCCCTCCCTTGATCTCTCTCTTGCCCTCCCCCTCTCTCGCTCTCACCCTCCCTCACTCTCTCTCTCTCCCTCTCTCTCTCCCTCTCTCTCCCTCTCTCTCTCCCTCTCTCACCCCCTCTCTCCCTCCCTCTCTCTCTCCCTCTCTCTCTTCCTCTCTCTCTCCCTTTCTCTCTATCTCTCTCCCTCTCCCTCTCTCTCCCTCTCTCTCTCCCTCCCTCTCCCCCTCTCTCTTCTCCCTCTCTCTCTCCCCCTCTCTCCCCCCTTTCGCGCTCTCTCTCTCACTCTCTCTCTCCCTCTCTCTCTCCTCTTACATCTGGCTTCTCTGTGCATACCTTCTTCACGTGCATTGCCAGTGGTTGGATCTTACACAACCCCAACAACTCTAGGACTGAGCGAGGGGCTCCTGAAGCGCGTTGTATGACTAGCAACCATACTGACTATTTCGTAGGTTACAATATACCCCATGTGGTAGGTCGCAGGCACTTTTCCTCTCTCTGTCTCTCTCTGTCTGTCTCTCTCTCTCTCGCTCTCCTCTCTCTCTCTCTCTCTCCCTCTCTCTCTTCTTGCATGTCCACATACACTAGCATTTTGTCAGTTGAAGTGTGTCTATGTAAGTACACGTGTTCCTACACACCAGTCCACCCAGACCAATAACACAATGGGGTCGTGGTCAATTTTACACGCCTCCTACCCCGCCCCCTTCTTTCTATGTGCTCACTGTACCGTAACATCCAGCACCGTTATAAAAATACACCTGAGATTTCCGTAAACATTCACAGGTCCGTACGTGAGGTGAGTATACAGTTTTTTTCTCTATAAACAGTTTTTCTATTAAACATTTTCTTCGACTAACATTCTTTTCAATTAACATTTTGTCAATTCTCGTTTCCTCTTCATTGCTTCCATTTTCCCATGCATTTGTTCCTCTCGTCCTGTCATCACCTTCTAATGTAGTCACAGGAGTTCTCCTTGACTGTATGTTGTGTTTGTGAATGTGTTTGTTTGCTGATGAAGGCTAACCGCCGCAACGTTCTGTATGTGTCGTAACTCTGTTATGTAAAGCTGCACTACTTTGTGTCATTATATATTGTTTAAACTTTCACAGCTTTACCGCAGTTCCACCAAATTTTATGGCAAATGTTAACAACGGAGTGTCCTAATTTACACAGAAGCAAATTTGTCCGTTTCTTACCATACATTATTTGTCCAACTAACATCATTGACCACAGTCAGGTGTCATGGCTGCTCTCTACCACTATTGGTGCATTATTGAGCTTCTAACAATAAAAAACATGTAATTAAAGGTTATCAGCGTAACCCACTTCATTACGGATTCAAAGAGTATGCTTAATAAGGTGGAGAAAGGAATGTTTCGTGTGGAATGGCTCTCGTCGCTTCAGAGGTCACAGATTGTGAGAATTGAATGGATATTTTGCCCTGGCCATGCGGGGGGGGGGGGGGAGTGAGCAGGCTGATAGGCTAGCAGGGAATGCTCTTTTTGGCAGCATATTGCCTATGGACAAGGGGGAAGTGGTCGTGCGCTTGTGTGAGCAGGTGGAGAAGGTGGAGGAACACATTGAGAACCCATATGTGGAAAGAATGAGATTGCGGGGGATCGGCAGGGTTTCTGGAAGAATCTCTAAACTGAGAGGGAAGACCAGGAGGAATCAGATAGCGGTGGGAACGATTAGCAGTACGACTCTTCGCTGGCCGTTGAACGAGGGGACGGAGCACGTATGGGAATGTCCTGAGTGTAGTGATGTCGGTTCTTACCTCAACTCAACTCAACTCAACTCATAAATCGTTGCTGTGAGACAAAGATATAACATAAATAGAAGCTATTTTTACAATTTTCAAGTTATTTTAGGTGTCACGTTGCTTTCTAGTATTCACACTGCTCCATGGGCTTCAAGTTGTTACTATCCTTTAGATAATATAACAGCGTTGGTCGTATCAACGCCCACATATGATAACATTCTTGGAAACGGCTGGGAGTGATATCTTAGATATTAACAAGTACGACCAAGAAAGCAAATGCCGCCTTATTTGATAGTTCATCATCAGATGAAGAACAATCAGAGAAACACCCTGTGAACTCAGCACAGGCTTTTGACATGTTTAACGCAAATAAATGAAGATGGCATTTTGACATGCGGCCATCCCATTCCTATTGCCAATGAAGAAGCTAATTTGGTAATAGATTCCAAAGGCAGAATAAACATCCACCAGGGATGCAATGAGTGCAAGATGAAATTAATCAAACTGAGGCTATAGAAATGCTTAGCCCAGTGGTACTACCTCCTAAAACCATGAAGGAGACTTTTGTAACAGCCCAAAAGGCTGATCCTTCATTGTCTAAATATTTTAATCTGATCGGCCAAAAGCCAAAGGTAACCAAAAATGCAAGATGGCATTTTGCGTTGAAAAATTGCATCCTCACCAGGTACTATACCAGAGGTGACAGCACAACAGAGCAAACTGTTTTGCCAGTTGAATACCGTAAGCAAGCCTTACATCTTGCCCATGATATACCTCTTGCAGGGCATATGGCATACTCTAAGACCAGATCAAGATTACTAACACAGTTTTATTGGCCCAAATTCTGCAATGACATTAAGCAATATTGCAGAAGTTGTGACATCTGCCAAAAACTAGTGAAGAAAGGTAAACACCCACAGGCAAAATTACAGATTACTGACTTAGCCAGTCGACCTTTTGAGAAAATATCTGTCGACATAGTGGGCCCTCTTAATCAGATAACAACTAGAGGGAATAAATATATTATTACCATCATTGATTTATGTAGCCGCTGGCCTGAAGCGATTCCGTTAAGGAACATAACTGCCAATGATATAATGGAAGTTTTCTTCCATATATTTTCACGGATAGGATTTCTAGACACTATCCTATCAGATAGGGGAAGTCAGTTCATTGCCGCATCTACTCAAGCTTTCACCAACATGTTAGGGGTTAAACAATGTTTCAATTCTCCATATCACCCTCACTCAACTGGAATCATAGAGATGTTTAACGGTGATTTAAAGCATATGCTTGCTAAAGTCACGCAAGAACATCCCAACAACTGGGACATATATTTGCCTGCTATACTTTTTGCTTATCGCGAAGTGCCACATTCTAGTACTGGATTCTCTCCTTTTGAACTTATCTATGGTGCCAAACCACGTGGCCCATTGAGTATCTATCATCAAATGTTAACTGAAGCCACTCCTTTACTTAAACCCATATCATCATACGTATACGTTACATCATTGCGTGAAAGAATCATCAAATCTTGTATAATTGCAAAAGAAGCACTAAAACTATCTGGTGCTACATATAGACAATATGCAGACAAAGGTAACAGGACAATAACGTTGACACCTGGACAGGACGTACTTCTTCTCTTATCTAGTGACAGACACTTATTGACTGAGTCTTGGCAAGGACCATTTAAAGTAATAAGACAGATTTCAGCTGTAGACTATGAGATTCAAATAAAAGACAAACATAAAATATTCCACATTAATATGCTAAGACCATACTACAACAGAGGCAACGAACAAAACGATACAACAGCTTGTACAGTGATAGTAGATCATGAAGATGACGAAGATAGTGACGAAATTCCAACACCTGCATTAGACACGACAAACTGCTTGAAAGAAATCAAAATAAACCCAAACTTAACTCAAGCAGAAACAGACAGCTGCAAACATCTCATACAACAGTACAACACCATCTTCTCCAACAACCCAGGACAAACAGAATTAGTACAGCATCACATCACACTCACTTCAAACACACCCATAAAATGCAGACCTTACACCATTCCATTGCATTACAAAGAAAACTTACATCAGGAAATTATTAGCTTAGAGAAAAACAACATCATTAGACGATCCCAATCACATTTTTTATCTCCAATGGTCATGGTACGCAAAAAGGACAACACGATAAGACTCTGTGTCGACTATAGAAAATTAAATAAAATAACACTTCTAGATCTAGAACCAATGTCCAACTCTGAAGATCTACTGACAGAACTGACAGATTCTAGATTCTTTACGAAGTTAGATATGACGAAAGGTTACTGGCAGATAACGGTAGACGAACAGAGCAGACATCTGACAGCATTTGCCACACCTTGGGGACTGTACGAATGGTGCAAACTTCCATTTGGGCTTGTCAATGCCCCAGCAACATTCGTACGTATGACACGACTTTTACTAGTGGACATACCAAACATTATCTGTTACATGGACGACATTTGTGTTCACACAAAGACAATGACAGACCACATAAAGACATTACAGCAGACATTTGAACGGATCAGACAGCACGGACTGACGGTAAAGCCTACAAAAGTAGACAAAGCCTATCAGGAAATCTCCTTCTTGGGGTACAAAATATCTAATGGCTTTGTAACGACAGACGATAACATCGTGTCCAAAATACTGAAACTCTCACTTCCGACTACGAAAAAGCAAGTCAGAAGTGTGTTAGGACTATTAAATTATTATAGGCAGTTCATACCAGATGTCAACAACCGATGTTTCAGGCATCACAGGATTACTTCTCTCGCACCACACAAGGAACTTGCAAGTCGTGTGAGAGGAAATGGATGATACATTTTATTTGCCGTTGGCTCTTTACATTTACAAAACAGTCGCTATCAAATCACACACAAAGCCACAGAATTGCCTATCACTAGTTTCCTAAGCCTATTGCTAATCTCTATCTACTTGGCTACAGAAACCCCTATCGACACTAAACGGTGCGCTCGCTAAGAAGTCAGTCCCCAGTCTGATTCTTCTCCTCGCGTGGCTACACAGCACGCGGAAGGACCTTGTGTGTCCTTCGACTTTTTGCGTGCTGTCACACTCAGCACGCTTATAGCAGCCGTCTCCTATTGAGTGGCAATCCACTTCTCTGTGGCTATCACGTAGGCGTGATTCTGCCGTGACCAGAGTACCAACTATCTGGTCGACGCCTCCGTGTCTCATGAGAGAACTAGTTAATAGTCCCCCTTCCTATCACCTACCCTGCCCTCATACCGGGGCACTGTGTTACCTCTGATCTACTTGAGGTTGACCACTCTTCCCGGTGGTCTTCTATCTTGAGGCGGACCTCAGACCTCTATACTTCAGTCTTTGACTGATAACATCGTGTCCAAAATACTGAAACTCTCACTTCCGACTACGAAAAAGCAAGTCAGAAGTGTGTTAGGACTATTAAATTATTATAGGCAGTTCATACCAGATTTTGCTGAACTGACTGAAAAATTTACTAACCTACTAACGAAAGATCAACCTGAAAAGATTGTAAACAATGAATGCCTAAAATTTGCATTCCAGAAAGTGTTATCTTATTTTTCTGAGAATACTTTAAAGAATCCCATTCTCAAATTGCCAAATTTACATATTCCTTTCAGATTACGCACAGACGCGAGCTCCGTGGCGATTAGGGCAGTTCTGTTACAGGAACATGATAACATTCTACATCCTGTATACTACGTCTCTAGAAAATTGAAACCAAGAGAACGCGCTTGGTCGACACCACAATTGGAAGCCCTTGCTCTAGTGGTGGGTATAACTAAATTGTCCAGATTCCTCCTGGGACGTCATTTCATTGTAGAGTCCGACAATAGCCCTTTAAAATTTATTACTTCAGGAGTACCTACCAACCAAATGATAGCGCGCTGGTCTCTTAAGCTTCAAGATTACAGCTTTGAAGTTCGACATATCGCAGGCAGAACCAACACGATTGCCGATCTTCTGTCCCGTTGTCCGACCGACCCAGTAAGCACTAATGTCTGAGTGCAGTGTGTTAAATACACTCAGACCAACACAACCATCAGTGAATTTTTTTTCCACAAAAGCTGTGTATGTCTACTATGTGATGTGATAGGGTTCAGTCCCACTATATATAGTTTTCTTATTTTATTATTACTGTAGTAAGTGTCTTGAATAATTGTGTAGCGTGTGGTAGAAAGCGAACAATATTAATTGTATATATATTACGAAACAAGAACAGTGCCACATTCGCTCTGAACTTACCTCAAGCGAACTATCCAATTTATCAGTGGTATCTGCGAGTGGAACATATCCAGTGATATTTTAATCCGTGACTGAAAGATTGAACTGAACTGTGACATTTACACCACTGCAGTCAATCGAAATCCAGAAGTTTTCCAGCGAAACAACGAACACATGAACTTTCAGAACAGTTTTACATTCCGAATTGTTACATCAGACCGGAACAAGTGTGTTATAGAATTTTCAACATCAGCTGTTCGTGTGTACTTCCGGATAATTTATAAATTTAGACCAAAATTAGCAGACGATAAACAAAACCTTAAAAAGTTATGACGCTTCTAAAATATTTATGAATCACCAATTTCGAATACACGAATTGTGTATTAATATTTTTTCAACTAGTGTAATCTTAGAATCATATCTTGATTAACTTATTCATACTATCGACATTTTTTCGCTAGTATGGAAAAACATCAAGCTATGACGCTGAGAAATAGAAGAATAATTGTAATATATTAGATTTGATAGTTTTTGAAATTATGTCCCTTTCATTTAATTGTTGTTACATTATTACACCAAGGGCGGTAAATTGAAATGTATTCGAATATGTGTTGGATATAAATAGCCATGGTGTTGCCAGATTGTTAACACTCTAAGAAGTCATCAACTGGGCATGGTATAGGGTTACCGACGTTGTAGACCGACGGAAGAGCTCCCGGCCAAATAAGGTCAGAGCTCGAGCGTTGAATACGGCTCATATAAAGGCGTATTACAGTCTTACTCGATGTTTTTTGTTTCAAAAAGCATATTATTATTTTTTTTTAAGAGGTTGCGAGGTAGTTGCTTTGAAAGCTGGTGCTACCGATCTGACTGGGTCAATATTGCAACTCAGGTGATCATCCATCGAGAGGATGAAACTTGGCAAGTGCTAAAGATTGAACACCACATGTCTTAAAATACAACTTGCATTTCTTATGTATGTCTATGCCAATATATGTATTCTTATGTATTGCTATACCAATGTATATAACAACAGAAAGGTCGATTCTGACATGGTTAAAATATTAACCCGGTATGTATATAGAGAGTATACATGAAAGATGAGATCTTTCATGAAGAAGCCCCAGGGTAGCGTGTCAGAATCTCGAATGTCGCCAACCGGGATGCAGTAACATCGTTACGCCCGCCAGGCGAGTATTAGTTACCTGCCCGCAGGTTGCTGGCTGACGCGATAGCCAGCGGTCAGGCAAGGACAAAGCAAGACGCACGCAGTCCTCGTGAAGCCAATCCACAGAGGGCAAGCGCTTTGCGAGAAACAGACAGACAGCTTGGGTACTCGGACAAGACAGGACGTGTGGATAGAGAAAGGCTTTGTGTGTCGCATGATTGCGCACTCCGTCTTGTTCACTGCTGCACATTGGTTAACCTAGAATAATCGCTTTGCCCGCGAAATATTCTGGGTCCAGTGACGCTAGATTTCGGCACTTGCAGAGCTACCGGCAAAGCATCTAGATGTGGTTTAGGTCTCTGTATGTCCCTCATCCTGATTCAGAAGGAAAGCTTCAGACGAAATTATGCCTGAGTTTGTTTATTTCTGAGTCAGGTAAAGCTTTAATTATAAGAGTGTGTGTGTGTAAGTTCCGGCATTAATATATATATATTTATTCTTCTATTGGAAGATAGAACCCAACTTTCAACCAGTCCCAAAATGGCTACTCTCTGCCAGCACTGATGTAGATATCTGACTCCATCTTTCATTCGTTTCCAGAAGAGTGCTGTACAATCACTATGTCTGAAACTGTGAAAAGAGGCTCAATTATGCCCAGACTGTTTCCTATTCTTGAGTCTAAATCCCACTGGCTTGCTGACTGCGTTCAGAGCAGGGTTAGTACAAGATAAACTATGATATGGTGCTAGGTGTCGCCTTAGTTGCAATCCACAGCGAACCGCCAACACACGCGAATGGGAGAAGGAGGAATGAAAGACTCTACCTCTTATCTTATATGTCCGTGGCGTGAAGACAGATTGTGAGTGTAACTGTTTAGCATCCATGACTGGTCCAGCATTTATACTGCTGTGATTGATTCAAACAAGCATTTAGCACTCTGACCGAACCACAGTCCAGCTAACAGTCCAACACCGGCACTCGAGTGAACGAATAAAAGAAGAATGGTGTTAGTTTGAGAGAATGAGTACAATGTGGTGTCTCATCTTTCTTTCACTCTGTATATATATATATATATATATATATATATATATATATATATATATATATATATATATATATATATATATATATATATATATATATATATATATATATGTTATTGAATGAGAGGCAGTGTAAATCCTCATAAGGAACATTTCACATAGACCTCCACATTCATACCAATTATATGTTAACTTATATTAACTTTAGAGTGAAATATTTAATGTATGTTTCTTTACATTATTACTTTGATGCAACATGTGGAATGTAGTTTATTAAACCATCACCCTGTTTGACCGAGTAAGTAAAGGACATAATATGCTATCATGCATAAGCACTTCTAAACTGTCGAGGGGAAATATCACCCCAGTGTCAGAAGAAGTAAGTAAAGGAAATGACAGAAGAGGTGAGAGGGTATAAACAGGAAAGTATCCAGGCAGACTAAAACAATGGTGGCAGCACTGATTGGTAACATGAGTTAATGAGAACAATCATTCTATTCTGTTCCATTACTATGTAGCGATCAGATATGCTGGGTACATCTCATCATTTACTCTCCATCATTCTTTTCTAGCCTTGTCAGTCACTGTGTCTGTGTCCTCTGTGAGAACAACAGCCAACCGGCCCTAGGTACAAGTGCAGTAAAAAGAAAGCTTGCCCAATATAATTGCTGATGTCTAATGCCAGTACAAGGAGACACAATGTAGCTTTTAACTTGTAGGTACTTCCTGAATCTGCTACCTTCTGTACCTCATGTCTGTAAACCCTTTTCATTCTTGTCCGCTGGAGGATCATCATCCTGTGGCTAGATATAAATGTGTTCACCATGTTTATCCACCTCAGGTGAGGATGGCGGTGTTCGCAGATTGTCATGGTCCAGAGTTGCAGATCATTGTCCAATAATGTACTCATGATCCAGAGTTGCAGATCATTGTCCAATAATGTACCATGGGACTGCCAATCATGAGCTGCTCAGTGAGGATGGCGGTGTTCGCAGATTGTCATGATCCAGAGTTGCAGATCATTGTCCAATAATGTACTCATGATCCAGAGTTGCAGATCATTGTCCAATAATGTACCATGGGACTGCCAATCATGAGCTGCTCAGTAAGATCTGTTGTCAGGAGTTGATCTGATCAAAAATCTTCTTTGAGCTTTGCTTCCTGGAGAAGTGACAACATAAGTGATTTGGGGAGACTTTCTAAGATCATTAGGATCAGTTTTATCATTCACAAAAGACTTGAAATTTTTTAATATCATGGCTGAAGTCTGATAGACAATTTTATAAGGAAAGACTGTGTCATATAGTTATGCATTCCAGAAAGTTCTCCGGGATATGTGTAGACTGTTTAATTCCAAGTTTCACTTAATAACTCAACTGAAAGTTCACAAACAGAACATTTGTGTAGTGCAGAGACTTTGTTAGGAAATCAGAAGGGGTACAGTGCTGAAATGCCAGAACTGCCATGAGAGTTTTCAGGAGTTCTAATCTCCATTGTGTCTTAGAAAATTATTCTGGAACCAAAGTGGTTTAGTTCATATGTCATAATGCATCACTGGTTTACTTCCACCGGTTTTTTTTTATTTTGAGTAATAAACCAAAATTAACTGTTTCTGCATTTTTCTGTCAGTTCATTGTGGTGTGACAAAACTTTTCATTATTATCTATGTGTTTAGTTAATGTAACTACTTCACATAAAGGTAGTAGCTGGAACTACAGGTGACTGGGTAAACACTAATAGACAGCTAAATTCTGTTCTATTGTAATCTCCCAGGTTCCAGTTTACTCAGAAAAGGGAACTTTAAATTTTATTAATTCCTATGACCATTTCACCTAAAAGGGAAAATGTTCATAGGTGGGGGACTCTTGAGCTAATTAAGTTTCTCTTTTCGGGAAGGAAGATTTTGGAGGGAAGAAATTAATTTTCCTGGGAAAACCCCTAGATTTCCAGAGCTATTATGGGTCACTTTGGCTTCCAAGAACCCATCCCCTCCAAATGAAATCAGTCCCATCCTCATAGCTGTACTTCATTGTGGGATAAGTCAGAGTGGGTACTGCTTCCAACTCCCAACATGTGTGGGTAGAGAAAGGCTTTGTGTAGTTCTGTGCCCGAAAGTCGAGTGCTTGTACATCTGGTGAGATAGACTGTAAAGCTGTGGGTTGTCTGTAAGTGTATTGATGTATAGTATATGTATTGTAATGATCATCACATGCCAAACTAGATCGTATTGCATGTGATCTGTAAATAAATCCATTGAACTTCGTGTCGTTGTGTCTCAAGTCCAATCATGTTGTACTTGTACTTGTCTCACATGTGTTAGGTATAACGAGCCAGGTTTAAGACCCTGACATACGACACCAGGATGTTTCCTTGCTAATAATATGTACATATTGACAATGCATAATTTGTATAGATCGCTATCAGGACATGGGGCAGGTATTAAAACATACATTTCATATCTAATATATATATATATAAGATTGAGCAAAGTGGAAACTAACTGCAGATTTGTAGCTAAGAAATCCGGACTTGCACATTCACAGTTTCAGAAAACGTCTACGCATTTTGTCTTTCTCTTATTAATTTGGTTGTTTCCTTTATCACGGTATGTCGAACATATTCTCAATCATTTGCCAGTACCCTGCATTTTCATGCCAAAAGTACCATCAATGCCCTGTGTCCATCTTCGTACTGGAAGATCCTCGCCTCTTCTTCGGGCAACCATGCCTTCAGTTAATGTTCTTTCATAGCCACTGAGGCGTTGAATATGGCCAATATATTTCAATCTCTATGACCAATATATTTCAATGCCTATGACAAATGTATTTCAATCTCCAAGGTATGCTGATGTTTAAGTGGCAGTTTGCTTGTATGGTCAGATCTTGTGGTATGTCGGTATATTAAGTTTTCCTTGTCCACGATTGTATCAGAATGTATATGTGGCATCTACATTGCTTTGCCCTGTCCCTCTTTTATTGCACTGATTGTATTCTACCATTCTAACATTACCCCTACCTCTTTCAACCTCAGAAGAAATGTAATATTTTATGGTCCTTCCCTGACTCAGATTAATAATCATGTGACCGAGTCAGCTACGAATATGATATTAATTTTTAATTTGAAGGTGATTGTTGTCCAAAAGAGGGTAGTGATTGTTTCTATTTTAGTGATTGCGATATGCTTAATGACTCGCATCGTATGATCATCATTATCAATGTCATACCAGCTGGAGTAGGTATTTATGACTCTCCGCATATTTCGGCCTTTGGTTTTCTGGATCACCTCTGCTGATTATATTTTTCCATGCCACCTTCTCAGTCCATCCAATTTCATTTCTATTGGTCTACCTCTGACTCTAGTCCCCTCTATCTTTCCAGTTGTCACGATGCTCTCCAAAGTCTCTCTTCTCATCACATGACCAAAGAAAGCTGTTTGTCTCTTTCTTATTGCTGTATATATTGTTCTAGTTTCATAGGCCTCTTTCAAGCAATCGGTGATAGTTACTCTGGCAGTCCAAGGAGTTCGCAACATTCGTCACAGGAACCACATCTCTATTGCTTCCAAGTCCTTCCTAATTTATTCATTTACATTCCAAGATCCACTGCCATACAACAAAACACGTTTTACATAGTACTTCATCACTCTCTTTCTCACATTTAATGATAGTGACTTTTTGCATAAGATACTTTTAATTTTGTGAAATGCAGCTTTTGCTTGCTCTATTCTGCTCTTAATCTCTGTTCTGCATCTTCCATCTGATGTTATAAATGCGCCTAGGTATATAAAATTATATGCTACCACAATAAATATGTATTTTCTCAGAAATCGTACTGTCATTTGTTAGATGGTATTGTTCTGAAGGATATTAATACTGTATAACCTCTGCGTATGCTATGCCAGTTCCATTCTAACCTCTTGTGTGCAGTCCCCAATGTATTTGATAATGGAATTATGGCATTCAAAACCTGGTATTTTCAATTTCTCCATTGTTTATTGTCATTTCTGGTTGACCTGTGGTTGTGTTTGAGGAATTAACTTTTGTATTTAAGTTCATAAATATATTTACAAAATTTCCGTGTCTTTTGACAGACACATTAACTTATCTAACCCAGTAATACATCTAGCAATATTTGAGATGAGGAGTGTGTTATCTGCATATATTGGATGGTTTATTTTCAATCTTATATATAAATTAGGATGTGCGTATCTCTGTCTGTATGTCTGTCTGTATGTATGTCCTTTATACGCTCGCGAACGGCCCATCCGATTGAGATGAAATTTTCTACACGCCTTCCTTTCATTCCAGAGATGCCAACTGTCGTAGTTTTTTTTTCTTCTTCCTCCTCCTCCCTCCTCCCTCCTCCCCCTCCCAAAATACGTACGTCCAGGAAATGGTCTTCTACATAGACACTTCTCTCTGAGGTCCGCTATAACATATTAACCTGTTGGGATGGCAATCAATCATCCTACTACCTCCTCCCTCCTCCTCCCTTCTCCCTCTTCCTCCTCCCTCTTCCTCCCTCCGCCTCCTCCCTCCTCCCACTCTCTACTCCTCCTTCCTCCTCCCTCCTCCTTCTCCTCCCTCCTTCTCCCTCTTCCTCCTCCCTCTTCCTCCCTCTTCCTGCTCCCTCCGCCTCCTCCCTCCGCCTACTCTCTCCTATTCCTCCCTCCTCCTCCCTCTCCCTCCTCCTACTCCCTTCTCCTCCTCCTCCTCCTCCTCTCTCCTCCTCCCTCCTTCTCCCTCTTCCTCCTCCCTCCTCCTCCCCCTCCTCCTCCACCCTACTCCTCCCTCCTCTTCCTAATCCCTCCTCCTCCCTCCTATTCCTCCTGTCTCCTCCTCCCTCCTTCTCCCTCCTCCTTCTACCTCATCCTCCCTCCTCCTCTCTCCTCCTCCTCCCTCCTCCTCCCTCTCCCTCCTCCCTTCTCATCCTCCCCCACCTACGTTCTCCTCCTCCCTCCTCCTCCTTCTCCCTCCTCCTCCCCCTCCCTCCTCCCCCTCCTCCTCCTCCTTCACCCTCCTCCCTCCTCCTCCTCCTCCTTCACCATCCTCCCTCCTCCTCCTCCCTCCTCCTCATCCTCCCTCCTCCCTCCTCCTCTCTCCTCATCCCTCTTCCTCCTCCTCCTCCCTCCTCCTTCTCCCCTTTCCCCCCTCTTTCTCTTAATCCCTCCTCCTCCCTTATCCTCCCTCCTATTCATCCCTACTCCTCCTCCTCCCTCCTCCTCCTCTCTCCGCCTATCTCTTCCTCCCTCCTCCTCCCTCCTCTCTCTTCCTCCTCCCTCCTCTCTCTTCCTCCTCCCTCCTCCTCCCTCTTCCTCCTCCTCCCTCCTCCTTCCTCCTGCTCCCTCCTCCTCCTCCCTTCTCCTCCCTTCTCCTCCTCCCCCTCCTACCCCTCCCTCCTCCCCCTCATCCGTCTTCCTCCATCCTCCTTCTTCCTCCCCCTCCTCCCCCTCCTCCTCCCTCTCCTCCTTATCCCTCCTCCTCCATTCTCCTCCTCCCTCCTCCTCCTCTCTCTACCTCCTCCCTCCTCCTCCCTTCACATTCCTCCTCCTCCCTCTTCCTCCTCCTCCCTCTCATCCTCTTCCCTCCTTCTCCTCCCTCCTCCTTCTCCCTCTTCCTCCTCCCTCTTCCTCCCTCCGCCTCCTCCCTCCTCCCACTCTCTACTCCTCCCTCCTCCTTCTCCTCCCTCCTCCTCCTCCCTCTTCCTCCCTCTTCCTGCTCCCTCCGCCTCCTCCCTCCGCCTACTCTCTCCTCCTCCTCCCTCTCCCTCCTCCTCCTCCCTCTCCTCCTCCTCCTCCTGCGATCTCCTCCTCCCTCCTTCTCCCTCTTCCTCCTCCCTCCTCCTCCCCCTCCTCCTCCACCCTACTCCTCCCTCCTCTTCCTAATCCCTCCTCCTCCCTCCTATTCCTCCTGTCTCCTCCTCCCTCCTCCTCCCTCCTCTTCCCTCCTCCACCTCCCTCTTCCTCCTCCCTCCTCCATTTACCCAAGACAGACAGACATACAGATAGTCGGGAACGGGATCTTATATGACTACTTATATAATTTAAATGAGATGCTCTCCACCATGGGCTGGGCCGGGTCAGACAGACAGACAGACAGACAGACAGATAGATAGACAGACAGACAGACAGACAGTCGGGAACGGGAGCTTATATGACTACTTATATGAATTAAATGAGATGCTCCCCACCAGAGTCTGGGCGAAGCCGGGCCGTGTCAGCTAGTATAGAATAAAGAACAGACGAAGAAAGTTCCTCCGTCCAAGATGTGCTCTTCCTCCATAAACCTCTTAATGGGAAATAATGAAGATAGTGCCCCTTACCTTCCACATGTGTGATATGTGACCACTAGCTTGAAAGTATTTACGCCTGTCGGGACACGTGAGTGTCCTGCTCGTCCCATGTGTCCTGTCGTCCGCATACTCCAAGCTGAGTGACATATGCCTGGGTCATTGACATTGAGGTGAGTGACCTTTGTAGCGAGACTACGAGAAAAACAAACAGCCATGATAAATAATGGTGAGGGTGAGTGCAGACCCCCAGGGTGGATGGGGTGAGAGACAGTTAGTTTTGTGTGAAGTCAAGAGACTGGAAAGGCAGTTGGGGCTGAGACCGACTGAGGGTCGGATGTTTTGGACAGTGGAGTGTCAGGGCCAGAGAAGTATAGGTCCGTGGTCTGCAAAGTGAATGATAGGGGAGTTAGTGATAGAACTCTGCCCTCTGGGTTTTCAGTGATGGGAATTCTGAGACGAAGGATTAAAGACTGAGCCCGGTTATCAGCAGACATAGTGTATTAAAGCCGAGCCCTAGAGAGGGTCGAATAGTTAGCAGAGGCTTAGAACCAGTGTGTGGGTTGTATTGTGTGAGGTCCAGCCGTGGATAGTAGCTGGATAACTGTCTTGTGGATTTGAGATTAAAGAAGGCCTTGAGAAGGCAGTAATTTGTGCGTGTTAAGTTGTGAGAAGGATATATATATATTCTATGGATTATATTGTTTCTGGATATAGAATTATGTTCCGTTTGTCCGTGTTCTTTCTGCATTAAAGGATTATGTGCGCCAACTCAATCTTGTTTAATGACTGGTGGATGTGCACTGCAGGGGTGAGTTGTATTATGAGACAGGAGGCTAGCTCAACTTACACTCCATAATGACATACAAGGAGCAGTGTAACCTAGACAACGACCATCTCACTCAGTTATTATAAAGGACATCGTGAAACTGAGTAATCTAAATCTATTGAGAGAGTCGTAAACACATACACATTTACAACAAACATTATAAGGCCGCTTTAACCACATTATCAGTAAATATTCAATTTGAACATACTGAAAAAGATTCATCAAAAACATTAACTGAGGAATACAACTCGAAGGGATGAGTGGAGTCAAGGAACTGACATCACAGCACTCCGGATATTCCCATACGTGCTCTGTCCTCACCTTTAACAGCCAGCGAAGACTCCCAGGTCTAATGGAACCAGTAGCAGTCTGATTATGTATCCACAGAGCGTTTCCTCAGAGTTTTGAGTATCTGTCAGATCCTCTGGTTACTTACTACAGCAACATTCTCTCCAGGCAGTGATGATGTATCTGTTCTTCTGCACTATACACAGGAAAGACAACTAGAAGAGATTCTGAACAGCTTTTCGTTATGTAAGAAATCATATAATCACAGGTAGCAAAATGTGGGAAAGCATAACCGCCCAATAGGGTTGGTTTGAAATACACTTGATGATGATTAATTGTCTGTTTACGTAGGTGTAGATAATGACAAAGCACAAATTTCACCTGCATCATAACGGGAAGTACTATATTATTGTTCATTCAATCTTAAAAATACGTCCTGCAATTTATAGAATCACATAACATATATGACTCACACACAACCACAGTTGTAAGCCACTATTTTTACTCGTGAGTACGATTGAATAATTGTTAAGCTCACCATGTGTTCCATATTTGGGCGTCCGATTGACTGTTGAGCTTCCCGTTAGATAACCTCAAATTCTCCTGTGCTTAGTTTCTATTCTTAGACAGACAAGAGGTAGCAGATCACAAATTAGTAACCGTTATAGCAGCCGTGTACACAAACAGTCGCCAGATTTATACCATCTGGGAAATCCTGGTCACTAGAATGCACCGTCACTTGAGGAAATCAAGAAATTATGAATTGACCAGCTGTTATACTCATGTTCATTTCCTTTCATAAAAACTAGGAATTCCCAACGTTGTGTTATCAATGCCAAATATAGGCAGTCATCGAAACACACTGACGTAAGATTACATCATGAGTGATAAGATGCACAAGAAACGCGGGTGGAAAAACAAGAAGAGATAGAGAGGCAAATGAGAAACTACGAACAATTGTAAGAATTACACTGATTACTGAAGGATTAAATGGTTCGTATATTCAGCTAGAATGGAAGAATATCATCCAGAGGCTAGAGCGTTCCACGACAGAACATCGAGAATGAACCAACTTTATTTTCAAAGGGTCACAAATTGGGCACGTAGGCCGGTCTTACATTTGGCCCCACCTGTCACTCATCTCCTGTGAATCAACTGACTATTGTGCGTGTTACATTCACATAGGAAAAAAATTGTCAAATGAAGGTTGTGAACATAAAGAATACATATTACCATATCATGAGACAGGCATACAGCCAGAGACACAAGCACACGCATACACATAAACATACACTCACATACCTGGATACACACAAACATCATTTACACAAGCTCTCACAGTTATGCAACGTCCCTGAAAGAGATTGCTAGATGGAGTAAACGACACTATGAATAAATGAAAAATGACGATGGTACAAGCAACAAAACAATGGAAACACAGAAAATCATTTCCCCATTCTCTCTGGGACGCTTCACAGGAAAAGCTGTAGGACAAAAGACGAACGAAGACGAAGAACACGGAGAATATCTATTGTTGGGAAACCTTTGAGGTCAGAGATATAACACGATATTTCAATGTTCACAGGTATTGATAATGAGCATCATAGAAGTAGAAGAAATAAGTAGAGATTAGATAACACTAGGAGGTATAACAAAGGTAATCTATGGTGGCCTTGTCGAAATTCGAGCCTGCCAGCTCGAAAAGACATCAGCGGCATGCTGAACTAACAAATGTACTTCGATGCGTGTAGTTGATTGTGGACTATCTGTAACGAGATTGCAGTTTTCTTTACCCAATAGGGGATAATATGACAGGACAGTAGCTAGCACGTTTGCATACTGGCCCGTTGGTTCGAGGGTATGCATTCTCAGAATGCGGATGTTTAACATTGACATGGGCCACAACTTTGACCCACCGTTTAAAATAATGGGTACCAGGAAATGGATATAAGGAACATTAAAGGCGGTCGTGGTGTCAGGTCTTAGTCAGATATGACTGAGCTACCGTATAACAGTAGATTGTACTACCTGCATTCTGTTAGCGCCGAACGTTGGGCGGCGCTTACCAAACCCGACACCCCACATTGTGCCAACGGCTTCGGGTGGAAGAGCGAAATTGGGAGGGTACAAGCCTTATCCTGGTGCGAGGAAATGCAACATAAAGACAAAATGTCATGGCAGGGCAGACCAGGCCCTAAGACTTGGTTGGCGGCTGGTCTAGGATCGAAGCTCCGACAGGCGGACAGTTAGAGCATTGCTTTGCTGATCCGGCAGCTTTTGCGGCTTGTCTTGTTCCAGATGTATAGGTGTTAACTTTCCTCTGGAGTGAACTAGGCAGGCCGAGAGAGGGATCATGCTGCATGGGCAACACATGATCTCTATATTTTAGACCAGGCTTTGTGCTATGAAGAGGCAATAACTCCATCCCTGGTCTTAACCGGTCTCGGAATCAAAGCGAGAGGCAACTGCCACTGGTCATAAGTCCCTGTCAATTGGCGTAGACATGGGGCGCCACGCGTTGCCTCTGACGGTGGGAGACACCTATAGGTGTCACTGATCAGCTACCGACCGCCTCATGCTGGGCTGCCCTCGGCCAATTGGGTGCTGATCCGCCACAGCCTGCCTGCTTCAATGGGTACTTGGGGTTAGGACAAAATCTGAATCGCAGGCTGTAAACTCATCGTACCAGGTACTAATAAAAAAAAGACAAATAGTTTGATGGTGCAACTTCTGAAGAGTTTGAAATCAAGAGTGGGGTTGAGCAAGGTTGTGTACTAGCTTCCGCCCTCTTTGGAATATGCTTTTCACTTCTACTGAAATATGCCTTTCGTTATCAGGACGGTGGTATATACATTCACTCACGCTCAGATGGCGGCCTCTACACTGCTTAGAGATTGAAGGCCAAGACCAAAATTAGGAGGTACTGATTAGAGAGTTGCATTTTGCAGATGATGCTGCAGTTACGACCCACTCCGAGGAAGAATTACAGTGTCTATTATCTGCATTCTCCAATGCTTGTTCTGAATTTGGTTTAACAATTAGCAAAATGAAGACACAGATTATGTCACAAGGTGCACATGGGGTACCACAGATCTTTATTGACGACGCCGAACTAGAGATGGCAGAACATTTTACATATCTTGGGTCAGTGGCAAATAACAAATTATCCTTAGATCAGGAAATCAACGTCCGGATTGGTAAGTCAGCAACAACAAAGAACAGGTTAAGAAAGAGAGTCTGGGAGAACAGGAAGCTAACTGCCAAAACAAAATTCCTTGTCTATAAAGCCTGTGTCCTTAGTACTGTTCTTTATGGCAGTGAAAACTGGACAACTTACTCACACCAAGAGAAACGTTTAAACTGCTTTCATATGCGGTGTCTGCGAAGAATTCTTGGTATTAAGTGCAAGACAAAATCACAAATACTGAAGTATTGGAAAGATCAGGTTGTGTGATGGTTTATTCCATCATCAGACTTCGTAGACTTAGATGGACAGGACATCGTAGGAGGAAGGATGATGGTAGAATACCAAAGGACATCTTTTTTTGGTGAATTACAGATAGATAAGAGATCTCAAGATCGACCTTTACTACGATACAAAGATGTGTGAAAGCCGGACATGATTGATACAGGCATTGATAATGCACATTGGGAGCAAGTCGCCGCTGAATGTGTTGCATGGAGGGCAAAGATCAGAAATGGAATAAAGACAAAGGAGAAAATTATTGCAGATAAGTCACACACCGAGCGTGTGAGACGTAAGATGGTGCATGATGGTGGAAATGACCACGTGTTCACATGCACTCACTGTGAACGAACATTTACAGCGCGAATTGGCCTGATCAGTCACATTCGCTACCGCCATGGGTAAAAGTTATTATGCCTTTTTGAAGCACAAACTATCGTCTGTGAAGACGGCAAGGTGCCAATAAAAAAGGCGGTCGGTGTGATATTGGCCACATCACTCCTCGAATTCAGATTCACCTATACAATTATGGGAGATCACCATATACACAATGCGACTTAAGTCTGTACAAGGTTCAGTTACTTTGTTATTATTCCACTCAAGTATTTCCATACACCATCTCTGGGAATATGCATTTATATATAACACTGAAACAATGATCTCCAGAAAACATGCACCAATAAGCACAACGCCGTGGGTTAACCAAGCCCATAAATAAAGCACAGAATAGTAACACTGCAACCTGGCATGCGTTTTGTAAGAGGTGACTAAGCACGTAGGTGTGTGACTGGCTATTGCATCCCATAGAAAACGTAGGCAACGAAATCCTACCAGTAATAACCAAGTCTACAAATGGCTTTATGTGAAAGGGCTGCTGCTTTTGGGAAATAAGAGTTAAAAGCAGATGAGAATCTTAAAATAATTGTATTCTCAACAATGCGCTTCCCAATATTCCCAACAAAGCTAGTTTGTACGTGCACACGGATGTTAATTATGGGTCATGTTCAAGTCTCTGAATACGAAATTCGAGGCGCTTGTACACACGTGTGTTAAAAATCTTTCTTGTAATACAATGGATCACGAAGAAGAAAAGAATTTATATTCTGCAAGATCTATACAGGGAAGACACCAAGAGCACAAACTGTACCTTGTCTCTTGAACTATCGTAGTTATTTGCATATCTTTTACAGGACGTCGCGGTCAACAGCGAAATTTATTGCTCTGTTGTTAATTTCTTCGCATGTTTACGTTCATTAGTTTGTCATTGCTTTTTGAACGATCGGCACTTATACCACTGAGTGAGAAACCGACGCAAGACAGTCTGCTCCCTAATTGCCTGAAGCTGTGTTTCGAGAGCGGTATGCGGGATTGCGTATTGCATTCTTAACTTCGCCATAGAGCCGGCTCAAACCAAAATACTTTATCTAAATCTCAGTGGTTTAGAAATAACAGTAATAGCAGACATAGCTCCCAATATAATATTAGGGGTTTAGAAATAACAGTAATAGAGGACATCGTTCCCAAAATAAGGGCATGGGTTTAGAAATAACAGTAACAGAAGACATCGTTCGCAGAATAAAGGCTGAGGTTAAGAAATGACAGTAAAAGAAGACATCGTTCCCAAAATAAGAGCAGGGATTTAGAAATAACACTAATAAAAGACATAGTTGCCAAAATAAGGGCAGAGGTTTAGAAATAACAGTAGTAAAAGATATCGTTCCCAAAATAAGGCTAGGGGTTTAGAAATAACAGTAATAGAAGACATCGCTCTCAAAATAAGAACAGGGGTCCTACGAACACGAAGGTTGCCATGTGACAGTAAGAAAACTATAAGCATAAAAGGGTTGTGGAAGAGAAATGATGATAGAAAGTGAGTCTTTTCGGCAAGATAAGATCTACGTTCTGTAAAGAATCTGATTTAGCAACAATATACTTCAAAATGTTCTAAAGTAGACTGAGCGCTTTTAGGCCTGTCCTTAGTGCAGTAATCTCTTTGCATTTATCCAACAGCCAGTGCCTCTTTTTTCTGCTACAGGTTATATTGGCTTGTCAGAAATTCATATTAACGTAAAGTTGAAAAGTCATATTAATTCAATCATCCTTCGTGCCAACACTGAAAGCTCATCGTGAATTGCTGAGGATCTCTACAAGAAAGCAGCTTAACTAAAGCGACAGACTGACACATACCATGATTTACAAATACCATGTTGTTGGCAAGACAGCCTACAAAGAGTGAGATGTGCATGACACTCTGAATGAGTGAGACCTTGAGACAACAAATGTCCTGATTCTTTCTCTCACGAAAGCCAGATCTGGTTTCTCCGGAATTTATGTGATCGTCAAGAAGGTCACAGTTGTAGGCACGAACTTTTAGGAATATAGTTATCATATTTGCAGGTTATTATCGCTACCGCCATCATCAGTATCATAATCATCCAGATCGTCACCATCAGTATCATCGTCATTATCATAATGATCATGTGTGTCTGTTTTCTACTATTTTGGAACTTATAGAATTGCAAAATTGTTTTCTTCCTCGATCCGTCGTAATCTAAGGCTTTTTATCTTAACCATTGCGAGATTATTTATTATCTGTTCGAACTTGCAACTTCTCGTATCGACTTTTCAGCCTTTCGACCTTTAGCCTTTCATACGAGCGAGGGTGATGAGTCAGAGTGCAGTCAAACATACAAATGTTGGCCGAAGTCCAACCTCCATACCAGAGCGATAATCGTCCGTTAGTCGCACTCACCTGCAAAGACCATGAGGTGGGTCGAAATATCAATGGAAGAACCGGCTTTTAACAGGGTACTGCGCCGCGAATGGGCCACGATGAAGGTACACGGCAACGGAAACGGATGGAGGTGATGGCAGCCGTGGCTGGGGAAGAAACAGGCTTCCCACGACCACAGGTTCTAAGAGGCAAACACAGGCTATACGGGCTCGCCTCGCTGAGGGTCAGGAGGCTTGAGAGTGAACATGTTAATAACAACAAGGACAACGAAATTGACCGAACGTCTCCATGGCAGGGGAAAGATGCCCGGAGATATGTCCCGGGCGGGTCCGACTCTAGAGTGTGTTAAGAGAATAATGGGTCGAAACACTCTTTGAAGGGAGTACTCATCTGACGATGTGAACGCCCCCTGCCGTGTTTGCTCTGCAGGGAGTTTTTGTCACGGGTAATGAGAATTCACGCTGGATGAAGGGGGTGCGTGGGTGCGTCACAGGTGGCACGGCAGCTCTCTCGGTAACGAGATAAACGTAAGATGTGTGAGGGTCTCAGCCAGGGAGAACCCCACATAGCTGAGAAGACTCAAGTCAATGTTGCCTATGACGCACCCGAGCAACCTTCCGAGAGTCTCGGGGTGGAGATCAAGTTTCTCGGTGACACCGAGAAAGCAGAGTGGGCATGGTTAGATGAAATTGACCGAATGTATCCTACTGCAGGGGAATGACGGCCGGAGTTATGATCCGGACGGGCCCACCTCCAGAGAGTGTTAAGGATATAATGGGCCGAAACACTTGGGGAAGGGGGTACATATCTGACGATCAGATGTCCTCTGCCGTGTTTGCTCTGCGGCGGAGTTTGTATGACTTTCAGTATTGTATATAGACACTCACACATATACACACAACCATTATGTATGGTGTATTTCTTCTGGCTATATGGTTGTTTTTTTCTTTCGTTACTGTATTACTGATACAGTGTCACACACCCTCACTCACAGATACATACACATTGCGCCTTTTAGTATCATGTGGAGTCGTTGGCGGTGAAGGCTGGACAGAGACGTAATGCACTGGGGGAGATGGCAGCAACCGGGGTAGATCAGAGGATTCTTCACGTGCTCTGTCAGCAGTTAATAATTCCAGTCACTAAGTTAAGTTTACCCGTTTAGCCTCCCGATCAGGGTTACGTGAAATCATGAGTGCAGGGGGTGGATGATGTTGAAGAGCAGCCGACAGATAGTTGTAGGTTATGGTCTCCAGATTCACGACGGTAGGCAGAGGATCTCTTTTTTTTTGGGAGACAATGGCTACGGTCATTGTTCAGTATAGACACTGCGAAGAAGGAAAGCAATGGCAAACTACCTACCTTAAAGATGCCAAGAAAATTATGTTTCACGGTCTCATCGAAAAATCAGATCGAGATAGAAACACGGAGCTGATCCACTCTGGTGATCAAGTAAGATGGCGAAAAATAACCGCCCATGCTTATCGGCATGTCATATGATGGATGGATGGATGGGAGTTTAGTTTAGGGCTGCTGACAGTATCAAAGAGCCTGATTAAAAGGTTGGAGCGCAAACAGAATGCGGCCATACGGATGACCCTGGGGTGCATCAAGGGCACACCAATTATATGCCTGAGACATACTCTTGCACTACCAACAATTTAGGAGAATCCTTCATGCCAAATGGTACCTGGGAGTCGCTGCAGACAAGAATCAAACCCTGCATGAAGCCATGGATATTGTCAATGTTCATAGACTTAGAAGAGGCAAGCTCCCGGATGGCACAGGCAGAATATCTATCAGCCAAGTGTGTGAAAGAGAGAACATCAATCGTGAAAAATAGTGGGTAAAAGTATTGGAAAATATGTCGGACTGGCACAAGGTAAAAGTAACATTGGGTCGTGATTTCAGAGAATGGACAGAAGGCCGCACAGAGTTTGAGGTGCAACAACTAATTCAGGGCAATACACCTCAAGATGGCATAGTGATCTACACCGATGGGTCAGTGGTGAGAAAGAGACGCAGCAGCTGGGGTTTCATCGCGAAGGCTAATGGGCGATGCTTGAAAAAGGAGAGTCTGGCATATGAGACTAAAACCTCCAGCATGAGAATGGAGGTGGAGGCAGTAACAGTAGCCTTCCGATGATTGGAGAAGACCGCTGCAACATATACTGTATTCATTACGGATTCACGGAGTATACCTAGTAAGGGGAGAAAGGAATGTTACGTGTAGAATGGTTTGCCTCGCTTCGGAGGTCACAGATTGTGAGAATTGTATGTATTTTCTTGCCCTGGTAATGCGGGAGTGCGGGGGATGAGCAGAATGATAGGTTGGCTGGGAATGCACCTCTCGATGGACAAGGGAGAGGTGGCGCCTAGGTGACCAGGTGGAGAAAGTACTGGATCAGACTAAGAACCCGTATGTGGAGAGAATGGCATGGCGGGGAATCATCAGTGGTTCTGGACGAATATCACAACTGAGAGGGAAGGTCAGGAAAACTTTCAATCAGATGATAGGTGGAGGAATACCAGTATGATTCTTCGCTGACTGTTTAACAAGGGGACGGAGCATGTTTAGGAATGTCCTGAGCGCAGTGATTTCGTTTCTTAGCTCAACTCAACTCAACTTGACCCTCTGTCTGTTAATACATCTTCAAATTTAGTGTATGGCCACGCGATAGAGCGGTGGCTAGCGTGCTTGCCTGCAGCTTCTTTGTTCATGTGCTCCATTCTGAGAAAAATTGAAGCCGGCCCAGTCTAAAATGTGTACCAAGAAATATCTTGATAAGTAAAAGCTGCCGTTGTAACAATGGTGACAACACCCATCGAGCATCGATAAGTAAAGGCTGCCGTTGTAACAATGGTGACAACACCCACCGAGCATCGATTAACCCAGAGCGGGGCTAGCACCACATATCCAACATGCCCCAAGACGTGTAACAGGGTCCTTTACTTTTCGTTTACTTTTTCAGTGTTGGTTACATTATTGTATAAATGTTACTTTTCGTTTACTTTTTCAGTGATATTTACATCTATATATATAAAAGACGATGTATGTATGTGTGTAGGGTTGTATTTGATGCGTTCGATAACGGTCCATCCGATTGAGATGACATTTTCTACATGTATTCTTTTCATTCCCGTGCAGCCAACTGTCATAGTTTGTTAGTGTACAATCAGCTATTTACTTACTAAAATTTAATATTTAAATTAACATTATCATTTATATATAGCGAGGGGACTTAACTTAAGAAAAGTTATTTCAAGGGGCATAACTTTTAATAGCATTGCTATATATTTTATATATAGATTGTTGCATTGTTTTCAAAGATTTATAAACTCTTTGTCTACAGTTATTTAAAAGCATATGAGTTATAATAAATAATGATATAATCTTTAAGGCATTTTCAAAGTTTTAATAAAAATAATGCATCTATTTAAATAGTGAAAATTTTCTAACTCATCTTTTTATGTTTAAAGAAGTTATCTACAGTCATGTAGGTGATTAAAAACAGTTTTCATTAAAAATAATGGATGGTGTGTGGAAGGACATTCTTAAGTTAATTTTTGTGTTATCAAATGAATTTAATGATACGCTCCCCACCAGGAGCTGGGCGAAGCCGCGCCGGGTCAGATAGATAGACAGACAGACAGACAGATAGTCGGAAACGGGAGCTTATATGACTGCTTATATGAATTAAATGAGATGCTCCCCACCAGGGACTGGGTGAAGCCGGGCCGGGTCAGACAGACAGACAGACAGACAGACAGACAGACAGACAGACAGACAGACAGACAGACAGACAGACAGACAGACAGATAGTCGGGAACGGAAGCTTATATTACTACTTATACGAATTAAATAATTAATAAAAAATTAATTATATCAATTAAAGCCGGCTCCGTGGCTAAAGGCTTGCGAACGCGGTTCGTGAGCCGGGTACCAGGCGTCCGAAGCTCAGCTGCGACCGATTTGTGCAGCAGACCGTGTCGCGTTGTGTTATAACGTGCTGGTATTGGTGCCGGTCGTTCAGAAATCAATGGCAAACTACTGAACGTAACACTTGCTTAGTACATCAACAGCAGCTGAAAAATTCTGGTGGTGACTGCAACGTCTCGTAAGGGATACGCAACAAATACGAATTAAATGAGATGCTCCTCAATAGGGCCTGGGCGAAGTCGGGCCGGGTCGGACAGACAGATAGACAGATAGACAGACAGACAGATAGTCGGGAAAGGGAGCTTACATGACTACTTATATGAATTAAATGAGATGCTCCTCACCAGGGACTGGGTGAAGCCGGGCCGGGTCAGACAGGCAGACAGACAGATAGATAGACAGACAGAGACAGACAGATAGTCGGGAACGGGAACGGGAGCTTATATGACTACTTATATGAATTACATGAGATGCTCCCCACCAGGAGCTGAGCGAAACCGGGACGGGTCAGACAGACAGACAGACAGACAAGCATACAGACAGACAGACAGGCAGACAGACAGACAGACAGACAGACAGGCAGATAGATAGATAGATAGATAGATAGATAGATAGATAGATAGATAGATAGATAGATAGATAGATAGATAGATACATAGATAGATAGATAGATAGATAGATAGATAGATATATCCCCGCCAGGGGCTGGGCGAAGCCGGACGGGGTCAGCTAGTTATTGTATAATTGTTACTTTTCTATTGTTTTTCCAGTGTTGTTTACGTTATTGTAGAAGTGTTACTTTTCTTTTACTTTTTCAGTGTTGTTTACGTTTTAGAAATGGCTTGCTACTGAAACTGAAAGTAATGAACTAAACACACATCATAAAGACAAATGTTATCATCACCACGAGAAAATAAAAGCAGTCAATGTCTACAGTTACAGCAAAGATATCAAACTGAAATTAGTAGAGATATAATAATATCTTGTTTGGATCGATGATAACAAGAGGCGGCTAATGGAGCCAAAAGATAACTTGAAAATTATTCCAAGTAGCATTAAGAAAGATAAACAAAGTTCCGTGAAACTTATCGATGGCTATCGAGGTCAGAAGATCTGAGCAGTGAAGAAAACTAGAGTTTAAACTGCTTTGTGTCCAGGACACTGACATATCTTGCCCAAATTAAACATAACCTAATTTAGAATGGATCAGTAATGAAAGCAATGTTTCCTAGAAGAAGAGGCAGTTATTGACCAACAGGAAGTCCATCATCATCATCATCATCATCATCATCATCATCATCATCATCATCATCATCATCATCATCATCATCATCATCCAGTGTCTTGCCGGCTAGCGTGGGCAATCATGACTCTCCACAAATTGCGACCTCCGACGTCATGAATCAATTCGTTTGTTGACTCTCTTACGTCCCATAACACAAGACTATCAAGAATCTTCTCCCGCTGTCTTCCTCTATCTGTTATTCCGCACATCTTTTTAGTTGTCACGACATGTTCCAGTTTGTGTGGACACAAAACATTAAAGATACACTGAGAACATGCATGATGTAGGGGTACTGATGGTGAAAGATCAGCTGTCTTTCGGGTATGGTGTGGTGAGAGGGATAGCCAACACAGAGCCTGCGATAAAATGATAATGACAGTAAGACAATAAATTTAAGGATGTTATATACTGTCAATACTGCTATAAATCTAGTACATCTGTTACATTTCTATTCCATATCATTGTCACATATTTTGAAACTGATAACTCATAGAATTAAAATGTAAGAAGACTATAATCGTCACTAGGAAGAAAGAAATATCACAGTGTAATATAAGATTAAATATAAGAATACTCTTAAACGAATGAACCTGTACAACAGACCCACAACAGTTGTAACATCTGGCGAAAGATGCCTTGTAGAGATTAGAACTAGAATCGCTATGGCGAAGATAGGATTCTGCAAAATGGATAACATACTGACAAATAAAAAGATGTCAATTGCAATCAGAATAAGCGTGTTGCAGTTCTACATAGAACCTGTACTTTTGTATTTATGTGAGACGTGGATAAATAGGAGTTACAAATTTAGTTGCATATCTTTTACAGGACGTTGCGTAGCTGAAAAACATCTAGTGGCAGTGGAAATTTAGTTTCTGAGAAAAATGCAAAGAATGCCATGGACAGACAGAAAAACCAATTAGCAATTCCTACAGAAGCAGATGAAAACCGTAAGCTGATAAAAGAAATTAGACAGTGACCATTCTTTTTGGACACGTTATGAGAAGAATTAAACTAGAGAACTTGATAACAACTGACAATATTGAGAGAAAAAAAACATGGGAAGACAGAGAAATAAATATATGGATGGCTTGGCCACGTGGCGTGGTCGAGACAAGAACACAGATCTGATACACGCCTCTGAAGATCGTATAAAATAGCCAAACATCACCGCGCACGCTTGTCAGCATGGCACAAGATGATGACAACTGTTGCAGGCTCGTTTGGGTACCTATTGAACATATTTTCAGAAATATTCCAGGCGGACGGCTTAGCACTGATATGAACGTATATTAAATACCGCCACTTTGGTTGTTTATCCAAATACACGGTCAGTTTGAGAAGAGCGTTAACAAGAGCCCAGGTAGATCGCATGCTCCTCCTGTCAGGAGGCCAGGCATTGCATTTAATGAATCACTAAAACATGAGAACTAGAATCGTTAAGCCTCACTAAGACATTTCTGCATTGAGCAAGTTCTAATTCGTTTATAATCGACAATATATGAAAATAGGTGAAAGTATCGCCATTGGTGAAACAAGTAAGGCAAATGTTGAAAAGATAAAATTATAATCGTTGAACACACGCACATTCTCAAACTATATGTTGGTTTCACGCCTCTGGCACCTAAACTTGGACAACGACAACAACATTCCTCCATGAAAACCAATCCATGTTGCAGCCGCCAGTTTTAGATTGTAGAGTACCAAGACCTCAAGAAAATAAATAAAGAAGTAACTGACAACAGTAAAAAGATTTGCATTTCTTTCAGCATCGTTCAACCTCAAAAGAACGTCGTTGTACTGCACATGTTTTATTCGAAGTTGCCATAATTGCGCCACAACCATACATCCGTCTAAAGAAATACATTGTTGGGAATATTTGTCTGTCGTCGTCAACTATTAATCATTATAATCATCATCATCATCATCATCATCCAGTGTCTTGCCGGCTGGCTCGGGCAACCATGCTTCTCTACATATTACGATCTCTGACTTTATGGATCAATTTGTGTGTTGACTTCCTTCTATGCCATAACCCAAGACTGTCAATGGAAGTATGATTATCATGGGAAAATACAGCGGTGGTTTCACCTGGCCTTCCGTCGAATTGTGTATCATCTACTCCACTAGTCTTTGTCTAAAGAGACAGACCCTGCAAGGCAGCAGGGGTGAGTGGTTATATACAGCGCCTCTTACCCGCCAATGGCCAAGTCATGAATATTATTTAATCATTACAATAGAGTGCAGTAATAATCTTCTGTAGTTGGTAGGGAGCAACGCCGATAATGCATAAGCGATTTAACGCCTGCAGTGTCACGAGGGATATACTGGACACACACTTCTACAAAATATGCTGGCCACATCACATTACAGATCTATAGAAGGTTCTTGCTTTGGGAAACGTTATTTTGCTTATATGTTTGTTTTTAAATTATGTTCTATGCATGTGAAGCATTGATACTGTTCTATGCATGTGAAGCATTGATACTGTTCTATGCATGTGAAGCATTGATACTGTTCTATGCATGTGAAGCATCGATACTGTTCTATGCATGTGAAGCATTGATATTGTTCTATGCATGTGAAGCATTGATATTGTTCTATGCATGTGAAGCATTGATATTGTTCTATGCATGTGAAGCATTGATACTGTTCTATGCATGTGAAGCATTGATATTGTTCTATGCATGTGAAGCATTGATACTCTTCTATGCATGTGAAGCATTGATACCGTTATATGTATGTGAAGCATCGACAATATACAGACAAGTTAAGAAAACTCTACTGGCAGCTGTATTGTGGTTTTTGAGGTGAATGCAACCAATGCCATGAACCGAGGATGAATTGATGAGACATTTCTTCAAAAAGCAAACAAAACCGGTTACATGATTAAATAAATTAGACGTAGAAATTTTAGTTTTTGTGTGTGTATGTGTGCAGGCTATGAGGAGAAATGACCGTGGCAAATTAAATGATCTAGAAGTAGATGGAAAACGACAAAGTACATGGGACAATACATGTAAATAAATGTAGAAACACTCGACTGAAGGAATTAATTTACAATACAATCTATCATTATCATTGCCATCTAAAAATAGTAACTGAGAAGCGTGTCGTATATCACATGATCTTTGTCTTGTAGCACATGGTATGCAGGCTGTAACTGGCTCTGTGTTGTTATCTATAGACTATTGTCAGTATGTCTCTTGATCGTTATCTCACATCTCACAACTAGGCTCGTGATTTAACTCCTTACATCCGAGTTAATTATTACATGAATCAATTAATCTCCTTCAGCTGCTGCCCATTATCCCTCAATGGGGCAAAGGTTTACAACTAAATGGCGCTAATTTGTGCTAGCTGTTGCCAACTCCTGTAGTTTTCTTCATATCGGACCAATAGTTATTATCCCTGTTCATAATTCTCTTCTCCTTCTCTTTTCTTTTGCCCTGCGGGTTCCAGAGAAATGCATTTCTTCTACTTCTTCTTCTGCGTTCATCCGGAGTTTTTTTTTCCCCGGATGTGATTGCGTTGTGCCTGTTTACAGCAGAGCTGTGTTCTTGCGCCGTTAGGCCGACACATCCGACTTCTGCGGGCATTTGTTGACCGGGTTAACCTTCCCGGGGAAATGCATTTCTATTTACACTGTTTTCAAATCTTCCTAATGAATGTCTTATCCAGCACCAGGGACTTGTCCTCACCTCTTGATTATAAATCCACTGCGTTTTCCTTATTTCGATGTCTTCTTGTAATCCAGATAGTTGTAATTCTCATCATCTCATCTCATCATCTCAGCGTGTTTCTCGCGTGCCTTACGATGTCGAAGTGAAGCATAAACAACGAGAGAGTGCCCGCTTATGGACTTCATGTATCGAGATTCCCATGGGCTCTGTTATTCCCTCCGTCCATTGTTTACGTGGTAGGCCTCTTCCTTTGCTTCCCTCTGGTCTGTACACCATTGCTTGTTGTGGTATACTGTTAGTTGGTAACACACTTGCATGGTCATGCCATTTGACTTGCTGATTTCTAATAAAATCTAGTGCAGTTATAAACACCCCCCCCCCCCCCACCACACACACACACACACACACTTTAGTCCTGATTTCTTCATTTCTGGTCTTATCTCTTCTTGATACACTGAGTATTCTTCTCAGGAATTTCATTTCTGTTTTTGTGTTATTTTAACATGTAAATCTTATGATGGATGGTTCTGGATGTTCTCTCATTGTTTGAATTTAGTGTTAAAAACTATAAGTGAAATATTTCTACAAATATCAAATCTGGTAATGAAGGGGACATTTAGAATGTATCTTCTTATACGTCTTAAATGTGTCTTGACCATATTTGTCCACAGGCGTCTGTAGCATATGCTGTCACTCATTTATGATACCGATGTTCTTAAATGTCATGATGTCAAACTGTCTTGCATCTTTTCACTTGGTCACGTCATGTCCCTCCTACTCTCCAACTATGGCGTTCTCACATTGTACACCAGTTTTCCCCCGTCTCATGACGTGCTCTTAGAATGTATAACTAGAACTTATCTTCATTCCAATACCAGAAAAAGGGCAACCTGAAATTATGCACAAACCATAGAACTGTTGCCCTGATCAGTCATGCAAGTAAAATTCTACTAAAAATCACAATGGGAAGACTTCGTAAGAAAATGGAAAAAGAAATTAACGTGGCTCAAGTTGGATTTAGACAGGGAAGAGGAACAAGAAATCACATTCTTAATATGTGTTTTATAATAGAGAAGTGCAGAGAATTTAATGTAAACCTATTCTCATGTTTTGTGGATTATTCAAAGCATTTGACTGTGTACAACATCAGAAGCTTTGGGAAATCATGAGGAATATGGGCTTTCCACCACAGGTAATACAACTCATAAGAATGCTCTATCTAGACCAACAAGCAACGGTTAGAATAGATGACGAGATATCAGATTGGTTTGACAACAAGCAAGGAGTCCGTCAGGGATGTGTGCTGTCCCCCTGTTTGTTTAACCTGTACGCCGAAAATATAATGAGAAATGTAAGAGATGATATAAACAGGTAGCTATATGATGCCATAAATATCGGTAGTCTTGACATACCAAAGATTCGGTATGCTGATGATACAGTATTGCTATCCACAACACAGAATTGTATAGAAAACCTAATAGCCTCAACCCAATTGAATAGTGAAAATCACAACGTATATCTTAACATAGCAAAAACAAAGATAATGCATAAAGATAAAACTCTATGGAGAATTAAATATATGTTAATAAGGAAAGATTGGAGTTGGTAGAATATTTTGAATATCTGGTGTCATTGATCACCAACAACGGTGACACAATGAAAGAAATTAAACGACGACTATCATTTGCTCTTCAAAGACTAAAATAACTGAATAAATTATGGAATGGGACAAACAGAACTACAAAAATTAGATGTTTAAGAGCATGCATCTTTCCCATCGCAACATACGGCTGTGAGACCTGGGCACTTACTAAACAAGCTGAACAGCGTATAAATGCCTTTGAATATAAATGTTATAGACGATTTCTATGAATATCTTGGGTAAAGAAAAGAACAAATGCATCCATACTTCAAGAGCTGAATATTGAAGAAGGTTGGCTATTAAAGACAATAAAACAAAGAAAATTGAAATATTTTGGTCTCTTGAAACGTCACGAGAGTTTGTAGAGAATAATAATGGAGGGGTATATGCCTGGGAAAGGAAGAAGAGGAAGGCCAAAGAGAAGATGGGTGCAGGATGTGGCGGATAATCTCCAGGTCGGTGTATCGGACGCGGGACATCTTGTTTATGGTCGAGAGGTTTTCCGGAAGGTTGTTATGGGAGCGAGGTTCTGCAAACGACATGCTACTGAATGAATGAATGAGGACTCAATTTAAAATGTCACTAACTTGAAATATGCTGGCATAATAATCACGACCATAGGGACTGTTCAAAATAAACAGACGTTAACTGGCTTAAGGAATTAATTGGTATAATCTGTTAAGAATATATGACACAAAACCAGCAAGGAAATTAAAGAACAATTCTTTTTGTAAGAAATGCATCTTTCAAAGGGCAACATACGGATGCGAGTCACAAGACCATTCCGCACTCACTAATGAAGCAAATGTTTTTAAACTGACATTTTACAGAATATTCTTAAAATGTCAGTGGAAAAGATGTAGATAATTACTCACATTCTATCAAATGTAAACATCGAAGAAAACTTCCTCACAAACTGTATCTTATATCGGAAGCTGAAATACGTTGACCGTATCAACGTAACGGTGACGTGTGAAGAACATCAGTGTAAGGTAGGGTTCCTGGAAGTAAAGGAAGGGGTGGACCAGCGGGAAGATGGGCGGACACAGGACACGACAGACGCCATGGACACGAGGAGGCATGAAGCAGGAGAAATGATCAGGGATAGAGAAACTGGGCAGTTATTTTATTGTTCTCTCGCTGACTTTGAACTCAAACGTAGTCCATACATACTACTTCTAGTAGCATCATCATCACCATCATCATCAAGTGCACTGCCAGCTGGCGTAGGCGTTCATGGCTCTCCACAGATCTAGGTCATTGGTGTTCTGAATCAATTCTGCTGATGATATTCCTCCATACCACCGTCTTAATCCATCCAGCATCATTTGTCTTCGTCTGCTTCTGCCCGTCTTCCCCTCGATCTTTCTAGTTGTCATAATGTTATCAAATGCCTCTCTTCTCATCACATGACCGAGCAAAGCTGTTTGTCTCTTTCTTATCGTTATATATAATGTTCTAGTTTCATTAATCTTTTTTAGGCATTCATTGTTAGTTACTCTGGCATTCCAAGGAATTCGCAACCATTGTCTCTGGAACCACATCTCTGTTACTTCTAATTTCTTCTTAATCTGTTCATTTACATTCCACGATTCACTGTCATACAGCAAAACTGGTTCTATATAACATTTCAACACTCTCGTACATTCTAGGTTATTAGAATTAGTTATCCCGATTAGTTATCCCTATTACCAGTGTCTTTCGTCATCGGGCGAAAACACCTCGACTTCAGAGGTACTTGTAATTTACGTCCCCAAGCCAAGGAAGAAAAGTCAACATTTTAGTCTAATTGTCGGGTGTAAGGGTTGAACACCTTTCCTCGGTATCAGGACACTGAATGTGTAAGAACTCGCGTTCTTATCCATTCGGCCATGCTGACCACTGGGCAAGGATGAGAGCAACGTTTTGCAGGGACCTGCTCATGATGATGATGTTGCCATAGGAAATATAGATGCTCTTAATCTAGTGACGTGTGTATACATAAACAGTTAACATAACATACGACAGAGATATACAGGGTTAAATTCATTCACACATTTTTACTTTAACTTAACTAATGAATAAATCCACAGACCTCGTGGGTTAATGATGTCACGGGTTAAATTTAAATATAGACCTGTATATAAGGATTTGCTCTAGTGCATACACGGATATTGCCGATTATCTATGTCCGTATTTATTTGTAGCAAGACGTGTGATTATCCGTGTGCTATATTAAATAGAACAATACACGTTTAGTTTAGGGTTTAGAAAAACACAGGACAGATAACTGGATTTTTGATTTCAGGAAATTATAACAGCGGGAAGCTAAATTATCTGCACTTTACTTTTTTCAAAGCAAGATTGATGATTTTTTGCCTTCGGCTGATACCAATTTTATCAATTCTGAAACAAAGGAAACATATCTCTAAAGTACATATCGTGAATAATATATAGAGCAAATTTCCACGTTCAGAATGCAAGAAGAACGTTCGTGTTTACGATATACAGAAAATAAAAATACTTAATATAACTGCATTGCTTCTGCTGAAGACATTGACAATAACTTAATTGTATTTTACAGTAACATATACGAATGTATAAACTTTAAAATCAGTTTACAGTGGCTAGTTCTGTAAGATATAATCACCACATTGACTGCAATATGGATATTGTGAGCTTCAGATCTCTGAAGCGAAAGGTTTCCACGAGTAAATTCAACTGTATCGTTAAGTGTGCTCTTGTAGGCGATGGAATGGTGGGCAAAACATGTTTGCTGTATTCATACACACGTGGTATTTTTCATCATAAATATATAGCTACAGTTCTGGAGAAATACGAGTACATAGGTAAATAGTTTATTTTATACAGAGTAATGTTTCTTCTTAATGATCTTCTTCTTCTTTTTCGTCTTCGTCTTCTTCTTCGTCTTGGTCATCTTCTTCTTCTTCTTCTTCTTCTTCTTCTTCTTCTTCTTCTTCTTCTTCTTCTTCTTCTTCTTCTTCTTCTTCTTCTTCTTCTTCTTCTTCTTCTTCATGTATCTTATTATTATTATTATTATTATTATTATTATTATTAGTATTATTATTATTATTATTAGTAACCTGTTTCGTCTTCTACAATGTAAATTTCCCATAAAGGTTCCTTTGCGGGTCCTAAACAGGAGGAGTCTATAAGCCTGTGGCGTGGGTTCAATTCTAACAAGTGGGATTGTTATTATTCCATATCTCTGTCTCTCTACTGTCTATATGCCTGCATGTGTACCTGTTTGTATGTCTTTCTGCCATCCTTTATTTCTGTCTGTCCGTTCATCAATCCATCCATCCATCCATCCAGCCAGTCAGCAGCGAGCCAGCCAGCTAGCCAGATAACTGTCTGTCTGTCTGTCATCTGTCTGTCTGTCTGTCTGTCTGTCTGTCTGTCATCTGTCTGTCTGTCTGTCTGTCTGTCATCTGTCTGTCTGTCTGTCTGTCTGTCTGTCTGTCTGTCTGTCTGTCTGTCTGTAGATCTGCCTACGTGCTTCTGGGTCTTCTTTCTTTCTGTGTATTATCTGTCTGTCTGTCTGTTCATCCATACAGCCAACCAACTAGCCAGCTATCTGCATGTCTGCAAATCGTCTGTCTGTCTATCTATCTGTAGATCTTGCCATTGGGTCTTTTCTTTCAGTCTCCTATCTATCTGTCTGTTTATTTGCATATATGTCTGCATTAATGTATGTTTGTATACCAATCTGCTCAAGTGTCTTGTTATCCGTGTATGTTGGCGATACATTCTTGCCGTCTCACTCATGGCTGTACTGTTCTTTTGTGACATTTTATTCGGTAATTAAAATGGGGACACGTATTCATGTGTGTAGTAACTTCAATAGTAAATCTACACTAAAGATTATGAGCTGCTAGCTATATCATTTAATAGTGTGTATATTTCAATTTCATTATTTTCTTTCAGTACCGCTGGGGGTTGGTGAAGATGAGTTAGTGCTTAGTGTCTACGATACAGCAGGGCAGGTATGATAATACGATTATTTATTCATCTCAATAAAGTTTTATGTTCTTTACCTCGATATACTTGTAGCCTCAAATATGTTTGTATTTTCAAATATATGTTTCCTCTGTTATTCGATTAGAGATCCCTTAATAAGATTTTAACACAATTCAGTAAATGTTTCCGTTTTCAATATTGAAAACAAGCTCATTAATGAAATAAAATATCCAAATGCAACGTATAGATAGTTAAATTGACATTTTTAGTCTATACTCGTGTATGGATGTGAGCCCTGATCACGAGCAGACAAGCCTGGATAAGATGGATGCAGAAGAAATTGTGTTTCCAAGGGATAGTCTCCGGACTTAAAAGTTAAGGCTCAGTCTTTCAGAGGATTCACAACCAACTAACTCATAAACTAACTAGCCAATCAATAAATCAAGCAACTTACCAATCAGCCAGTCAGTTATCCAGTTACCCAGCCAACAAACCAACTAACCGAACAACCATCAAATTCAACAAGTGAATCAAATAATCAAATAGCTAATCAGCCAACGATCCAACCAAGCAATGAAACAGCCAAGCAACCAGCAAACCATCCAACCAGCCAGCCAGCCATTTAAACATCAAGCATGTTCTCATAGCGAAACTTGCCACATGTGGAAATACACTAGGCCATTGCAGCAGAGGAAAAGGGGGGAAAGATGCACGCAGAAATGTTAAAACAACTGGGCAACAGAGTATGTTGTTTATTATATGTTATACAGGGTATGTTGTTTGTCGTATCTTATACATTGTAACTAGTTTAACGTATCTTGTATATTGTATCTTGTACATTGTATGTTGTTTCTCTTATGTTATAGATTGTATGTTGTTTCTCTTATGTTATACATTTTATGCTGTTTATTATATGTTATATATGTTACGCTATTTATCGTATGTTATAAATTATATGTTGTTTATCGTATATTATACATTGTATGTTGTTTATTATGCATTATGATGTGTATGTTGTTTATCGTACGTTATACATTATAAATTATTTATCGTACGTTGTGTGTTGTATGTTGTTTATCGTACGTTATACATTATATATTATTTATCGTACGTTGTGTGTTGCATGTTGTTTATAGTACGTTATACAGTGTATGCTGTTTATCGTACATTATACTGTTTATGTTGTATATCGTACGTTATACAGTTGGCTCATTCTAGGAGTGTGTGGGGGGGGGGGGGGTTAATATAAAGGACCCAGGCTCTATACATTGAAGCGTATTTGTTATAGGATTCTAGCCCCATTTCATAGACCAGTAAGCACTCCAGAGGGTATATAATAAATATCATGCCGGTTATCTTTACTTAACTAGACGTACCTATTTTAAGCTGATCAATATTTTAAATTAGCCTCGCCGCGAATTTGAACCCATTACCTCTAGGCAAAAGGTAAGCCTTCTAATCACTAAACCAATGCCGCTAATTCAGGTATCTTCCTTACAGTTACAATGCTAACTGTATTTTAAATTTGTATTTTCAGAATGACTTTGAAGAGTTCCGTGTTGATCCCTACCTCGAGAGCGACGTTATCGCGCTGTGTTTTTCCGTGGGGGATGTTGAATCATTCTCAAACATCCTGGACGTGTGGATGCCAGAAATCAAACAACACACCAAAAGAAAAGTACCAGTTATCTTAGTCGGCACACAGGCTGACCTGCGTGGAAGTGTCAGGTCAGAGGTCAAGCCAGAAGACGGAATTCGGATGGCGAAACTAATCAGTGCTGATGCTTATTTGGAGTGTTCTGCGAGCACTGGGATGGGACTTGACAATTTATTTAAAAGAGTTATTGAAAGCGCTTTAAGAAGAAAACGGAAGAATAGTTTTCTAAAAAGGCTGCTAAACCGATAACGATACGAGCGTGTCTACGGACAGCTGAGTGTTATCATAAGGCTAGAACTGTAACCCACTGCATGTCCGACCTCAGGGAGACTTTGACCTGGCTTTCGGGGATGAAGTCTTCTTCTTTTGCATGTAAGGCTCTTGGTGGAGTATAGACCCGCAGCCACGGATGCCAAGATGTTCATTTCATGACCGGTTCATGTTGGCTAATTTGTTTCTATGTTGTGAGATAGCCAGATGCAGGCCAACCCTCTTTACTCGGTTTTTACGACATGCGCGAAAATGTCTACAATGTTGATATTATTTGCTTCCCATTTCTGAGGCCGGAAACCACGGCTGATGAAGTCATTCCGGAAAAGCTGAATCATTCCTGGTGATGTAACACCTTTACAGCTGTACCTGAACTGGAGGGTTGTCTATACCTTTGATGCTGCTTGAAGTATACCATGGGATCGTTCTGACACTGTGGCTACTTTACGCAAGATCGGGCGGTTGCGTTAGTGTAACTGACATGGAGCAACTCTGATAATGCCATGAACGAGGTTGGACGAGAGTTCGACGCCTAGTTCATCGTCTCCCAAGAAAAGAATAGACTGTACACTCATGCCTTCCAACATTTGTGATTCATTGTTAAAATTAATGCACTTGGAAATAGACGGCTAATCAGTCCCACACATAGCAAGACCAAGAACGCATTCAGGCCTTCACAATGTCATGGTCCTTTCGCAGCATATACCCTAGCATATTCCTGCTTCGGGGTGTGGTTTTTTTTCTTTTAAAGTACTGCCGATCTCTTCTTTACAGTTTCGTGTTTCATAAGGTTAGGATAGTGTTGCGATGGGAAAATTGAGGAAATACAGGCATTGCGTGAGTCTAAAATAAGATGTACATGTATCTAATGTGCTAAGTCAAGAATTAGATATCATTTACATGTCGGTAATTGATTATGTTGATTGAATCTCTGTATATTACATGAATCCTTCTTACCAGGCCATCTGGGCGTCGTGTCTGATGAAAATCTCCAAGCGTTCTGATTCTAGCCGTCGAGGCATTTGACTGAATGTCTCCAACAATCTACTGTTCGTAGAATTACATTCATCTTCGAACCAAGCATCCTAGTCTCGTGGGCGATGAACATCTCATAGACTGGCTAGGACTGTCACTATACTGGATGCCCAATCAATGAAATGTCCTGACATCATGAAACGGTGTTAATAGCTGTGCTCTGAAGCGAGTCCTGTCAACATCCACCTGAATGAATACATGTACATAGGAAGTACCAGAGGCAGTAACTGAAGAATCAGAGTGATCAGAACAATAAAACAATCATGAAGCGTGTCCATCAACACCGCACAGGCACAGCTAATAACTTCAATATAATGTATTTATTTGCTTGTTTTTGCATTTAAAAAATCAATTTAATTTATTAAATACTTCTTTACTGCCGGAGTTTGTTCTTGAAAATGTCTTGCTCTAACAATGCGTCATAACCACAACGCTTTAAAATACTGTTTAGTTTATTATCTTCCACAATTTGAAACTATACAAGTATGTTATTAATAAATTTCAGTTCATTTGAAAACACTTTAATGTTTAAGAAACTACTCAGAGATCATGGCTTTACGGGGCGGTTTAAATGGGTTTAGGCGAGAGAGAAGCGTTTTTAATTGCGTCGAGATTTTATCCCATATGGTTCGCGACCTCTTTCAGCGGAACGACATCCCGAAAGCGTCACACCGAGCACGAACTCGATTTGTTAATATCATAGAACACACTAGGAGGTCGGCATGGCCAAATGGATTAAAGCGCTCATTATGAATAATCCAGTGTGCTGATGCCGAGGTAGCGGGTTCAACCTCTTCATCGGTCATTTGAACTAAAATCTTGACTTCTCGTCCTTGACATGGTGACGTAAATTACAAGTAACTCAGAAATTGGAGTGGATTCGCATGATGGCGAGAAACACTAGCAATAAGGAAAGCTAATCAACAAGCAAAATTCAGTCCAGCGCACTAGAAGTAGTAGAATATGCATGGAGTACGTTTGAAATCAAAGTAAGCGAACAAATCAAACAAACAAAATAAAAAAGACACACTAAATAAGAGAACATAAGTTATGAACATAGGACAAATTTAACACAAATGGCTAGAAAATACAACAAAATGTCTACAGCCCTAAATGTGCTGCCATGCCTAGTATAGTATGGATACACAGCGCGACGTGCCCAACTCCTTGGAATATATACAACAAAGTTCATTGACATTTCAATAGATGCTTCTCTCTTTACAAAAAAATATAAAAATATGAATTCACAACTAATGTTCGGTACTCACTGCAGTAAAGGACAGAAGTTGTGATCATCATCATCATCATGCGCCTTGCCAGCTGGCGTAGGCTTTCAAGTCTCTCTACAGATCTTGGTCCTTGGTGCTCTGGATTAACTCTGCTGATGATATTTTTCCATGCCACCGTCTCAGTCCATCCAGCATAATTTCTCTTTGTCTGCTTCTGCCTCTTTCCCCTCTGATCTTTCCAGCTGTCATGATATTTTTAAACGCCTCGCTTCTCATCACAAAACCAAAGAATGCAGTTTGTCTCCTTCTTATAATTGTATGTAATGATCTAATTTTATTAGCCTCTTCTAGGCAATCGTTGTTAGTTACTCTGGTAGTCCATAGTATTCACAACACACATCTGAGGAATCACATATCAGTTGCTTCTAATTTTTTTTCTAATGTGTTGTACTCATTGGCCATGATAAGTAATAGAACAGACTTTGTAGTGATGGGACATATTAAAGAATGGAACATATGCTTCGCTTGCAGGACATACTAAATAATACAACATAAATTATGTTCCCAGGACAAACTAAATACTAAAACATAAGTTATCTTCATAGAATATATTAAATAGCAGACGATAATTTATATTCATAGGATATACTATTAAATAGACTGTAAGTTATGTTTATAGGATATTCTAAATAACAGAACACAATTTAAATTCGTCAGACAATCTAAATAATACAACTTAAAATGTGAACATAGAACGTACGAAGTAATAACATAATCAAAATAGAACATAAGTTATTATCATAGGACACACTAAATAAGAGTACATGAGGTGCAGCTACTATTGGCTATTTAAGAGTAGAGTTACCGCTGTTATTGCTATTTAAGAGTACAGATATCGCTGTTATTGCTATTTAAGAGTAGAGATATCGCTGTTATTGCTATTTAAGAGTACAGATATCGCTGTTATTGCTATTAACATGCTATTAACATTTATTCATTTTATAACATTGGATGGGGGGAAAACATATAACTAAATTGTTTAAGCTTCAATTCGTGTTTGAAACAAAGAACACCTTACTTGAAATAGTGTTTATTTCTCTCTATTCCTAGGCACGTGAGACGTTAATTGGTTTACTTACTACTGCACTCAAATATAATACGCACAATATTAACATCAGATTGAAGACAAAAAGCTACAGCCAGCCAAGAAATGCTGCGCAATATCTGTCGTAAAATAACAAATAACACAAAGCACAACTCAATAATGAGACATAAAAATATTGTCTAGCCCATACTTTCGTGTATATAGGTCGACAGAAGTCGTCTAATCATGGTTAGTATGTTTATCATCTGGCTTTGTTGTCTGTGATAAGATCAACTGGACAAGACGTCTGGTCTCAGTATACAGTGTTTGTTCGAGACCAGAAATTGACATAATTGTAGAAGAACAGATATATTATCACGGCTTGGAGAGACCGATACTGCAGGGATTGGCCTAAGGGTCTGGCCGACACTCAAAACTTCGAGGAAATTCCAGACGAACATATAGTCAGACTGCTAGCGGTAACATTAATATTGGGACTCTTCGCTGAATGTTACAACTCAACTCAATTCAACTGAACTCAGCTTAGCTCCGCTCAGCTTGCCTCAACTCAACTTAGCTCGCCTCAACGCAACTCAGCTCGACTCGACTCGACTCAACTCAGTTCAGCTCGAATCGGCTCAGCTCAACTCAACTTAACTCTCCTCAACTCAACTCAACTCAGCTCAGCTAGACTCAGCTCAGCTAGACTCAACTCAGCTTAACTCAACTCAACTTTCCTCAACTCAACTCAGCTCAGCTCAACTCAACTCAACTCAACTCAACTCAACTCGCCTCAACTCCTCTCAGCTCAGCTCGCCTCAGCGCAACTCAGCTCAGCTCACCTCAATTGAACTGAACTCAACTAAACTCAGCTCTCCTCAACTCAACTCAGTCGGACTCGACTCAGCTCAACTCAACTCATCTCTACTCAACTCTGCTCAACTCAACACAGCTCAGCTTAACTCAACTTAACTCAACTCAACTATGTTTTGCATTAAGTTCAAAATGAACTGTTGTGGCATGAGTGGATTCATAAATCATTTGCCATGTCGATAAGCGTGGGCGGTCATACTTCACGATCTCATTCGATCACCAGAGTCGAGGATTAGCGTCATGTTCTTGTCTCGACCATGCCACGTGGCCAAGCCATCTAGATATTTACTTCACTGTCTACTCCTTGTTCTTCTCCCCTCAATCTTGCCAGTTGTCACCAAGTTCTTTAGTGCATTTCTTCTCATAAACAGTCCATAAAATGTTGATTGCCTATGTCTAATCATGGGTGGATGTCGTGCATTAACTGTTCTACTTGACAGGGACTTAATGGAAACACAGTCCGGGACATGCAGAAGTCCGAGGTAACGAACGATCAGCTTTATTAGCAACTGAGCGGGCACGCTACGATGCTTGAAAGCGAATGACGCTGGTAATGATGTCATGCGCATGGTCGAAAGCGGGTTCGACCCCTTCGGTCGCTGTCCGAGAAAGTGGAGAAAAGACTGATCACCTATTCCTCCGCTATCAAGGCCTAAAATAATGTGATGGCTCCATCACATCACATTCCCATAGCAGAAAACTGCTTCGAGACAAATGTATATAGACAGATATAAAACCCAATGACGAAGTCCTACACGAGGCAAATGAAAAGCGCAAACTGATTAGAGAAATTAGACATAGACAATCACAATTTGATTGGGCACGTTATGAGAAGAACTAAACGAGAGAACTTGGTGACAACTGGCCAGACTGAGGCAAGGGGAAGGCAGAGAAATAAATATATGGATGACTTAACCATATGTCATGGTCTTGACAAGGAAACAGAGCTGATCCTCGACTCTCGCGATCGCGTAAGATGGCGACACATGACCGCCCACGCTTACTGACATGGCACATAATGATGAGTTGGGAAAATCACAACGGATAAAGAAAACATACTAAAGGGTATCTATGAAGGAATGCTAGTTAACGGTACCATGACAGGTGAAGCAGTATATTTAAGAATGTAAATTGCAATTTAAGACTGGGTCTGACAAAGAAGGGCAACGAGAGGAAGAAATAGGTACTTTGGTTCCATTTTGCCGAATTTTACCGGAATTTTTCTTGCGGTTACGTTCGGTTATTTGTTTATGTGTCTCCGATATGGTGACAGTAAGCGTAATCATGATGTTAAATTCCACGATTGTTTCAAGATCGAGTTAAAACAGATACCGATTACTTGGTATGGTTTTTCCCAGCCCGTTTTGCGTTTCTGGCAAGTCGAGAACCCTTGTTATACCGGAGAACAAGGCTGTCTATTCTAAGTGGTAAGTAAACCCGTAAATACCGTTTTATAAGACGTATTACATTGTTATGCTATGTATTATTAAATGTAGCATCCATCTTTACGTGTATGTTGCAATTTTCGATCATTTAAGTTGACATTCAATCTCACACTAAAATTATGAAGATCAAATGCTGTAATGTGATATGTCAATGGCGGGTGATACAGTTTTCGTTGTCATACTCCATTTAATTATTCTTATGGAGTATTCAGAGCGACTAACATGATAATGAATGCATGTGTACATTCAACACCCATCATTGTATGTGTGTGTAATTTTTCATCACTCTTCATGGACGAGATCATTGATAATTTTCCATCTTTCCAACCGGACTTCTTTTGTCAAAATGCATTATAACGGCGGCCTTCGCGTTGACAAGACAGCGCGAGCAGTCACGCACTGCGTCTGAAGTCATAACAGCATGGCGTGGAGATGTGTATATCTGAGTGTGTGTGTGTGTATATATATATATATATATATATATATATATATATATATATATATATATATATATATATATATATATATAACTGGCAGAGCTATATACCCTTGAGATAGACAACGACAGTGGTTATATCCCTTTGTGACAGTGTAAACAACAGTTGCGTGAGTGTGTGGGTAGGATCACAACAAGTGAAAGGTCAAAATCGTTTTTCTTCTATATGTCTGTTTTAAATGATAAACTGACACACAAACTTTAATATCTCGGCTTAAAATGACCTACATACATGGATAAGGTACCGTTGTATTTGTTTTTTTTTTTTTTCAAGAGGTATCCAACTATGAAAGTTATATACAGAAAAAGCAATTTACAAAATGTTAATAAAGTGGCTAGAAGAAACGACACGTTCACAACTAACCTGCTGCTCGAAATAATATCATCTACACCTAAATATAACAGGGGACGGAGCATCTGAATGTTTGCCCGGTGCGCTATGATATCGATGCCTCAAACAAATAATCAATCAATCAGTGAATCAATTAAATTCACCGCGAGATCAAATCAGTGAAGTCCATACTACCAAGAATCAGAAGGCGAGCGTAGACTGAGAAATACATTTGCAGATATTGAAGGTTATTTACAGAAGTAAAATAATGAGGAAAAGATCACATCCTACACTGGACAATATCAACATTGAACGCTCTAGTGTGGCCACACTTTGATTCAAACTCCCGCCTTCAATTGGCGACATCCCCTTATTGCAAGAATAAATGCACTTCGACACACGGCCAACTAGACACCGAAAACATATTGGAGACTTTTTTTTCCATATCCTTTACAGAACATCGCTGTCAACACCAGCATCTTTCAGCTGTATGTTGATTTCTTGGCAAGATTACGCTCAGTAGTTTGCCATTGCTTTCTGAGCGGCCGGCTCACATACTCCGTAAGTTACCGATGCGATTTGAACCACTGCTGATTCTCACCGTCATCACGTTACCCTACGAGAGTATACGAGATTACGGAGAAAGGTCATAACCTCTAAGCCACGAAGCCGGCTATTGGAGACTGCACGGTTCAAATACATGTGTGGTCACATAATACTTCATACAATGCATGCGTACGCAAATACACGCAGACAAGCAACAGACAAGCAGAGAGACAGACAGACAGAATCAAGGCCCTCACCGACTTATACGTGTTATAATTCTCGCTGACCCTCTCTTTTTCCACCACACCAGCATGTCCTGAAGAAAACAATCCAACAGATGCTTTCTATGTTTGATTGTTCAATGGAAGCTTGCCATTCTGCCTGCAGCATGCCTGTCTTCACCTTTCTCGTCATACTTCGTGCACCAGTTACAATTACGACATGCATGTGCTGTTTGTTATGCAATATATATTGACAGTCTAACACTATGATTATTCTGGTTACTCTGTAACCCGCTATCTACGTCAAAGCTGCCGTGACCGTCTCTACTTCCATGTTCATACTTGAGGTTGTACACCTGTACGTTCCATTTTGCTCAACTACAACCTGTCCCTTTACTTTAGTTGAGAAACTCCATTCAGATCTCTCTCTGCAACTCACCGAACCATGAGTGCACATTGTTACGCCATCTCTCCCGCCGTTGGCATATATCAGTGTTCGTCCAGTCCTGCCAAGCCATTTACCGCTCTCTAAACGCCCTGCCCAGTACGATTATTACCTGTTGGGAGATGGTCTTGTGTGGCCACTGCCGATCCTTTCCTATCCCGAGTGTATCTGGAAATCTGCTTGACAGGTCATTTTTACGATGGTATCCTCTGCTGGTGGCACCTATGACTACACTCATGTCACTAGGCTTCCTGTGAGATCATTCAGGTTATCATCTCGTATTTAGGCCGTGGCCTGTGTGCGTCTCGACTTCACCGTTATTAACCTAGGAAATATCTCACAGTTCTGATCGGCATACCTCGTGTTCAACCCAAGCCAGTTTGCACACCTTCATTTTGGATGCGTTCCACTTCTTTATATTATGAGATGCAGCAATTTAGACAACAGAGGATGGAATGGTTAGCAACTAGAATAAGAATACAGAAGAGTGGGTGGGCTTTTGTAGCACTAGACACTTTGTGGAAGTCAAAAGAAGTTAAACTATGGAGAAGGTATGGATGAGCTGCATGGAACAACTACGGTTAGGAGGGTTTGCGGAGAATTGGTTGAGACCCAAAGTTCAAGTCTGGGATAAAAGGTGAAAGAAGAAGAAAAGAGAACCAGATGGTCTAACAATAAAAGAGAACAGTCGCTGTTCTATGTGTGTTTTTAGCATAGTCTTCAGTGCTGCCAAACCACTTTTGCATTTAATAAAATTGTGCTTTACACTTATACAACAGGCCACCATCAAATGAAAACCAAAATAGTTTAACCCACGACTTCTTTCGATTCTCATGTTGTTTAAAGATATGATAGGCAGGTTTACTTTAGCAATATTCTTAGATAAAGAGCGACTATGGTTGTAATCATATATCAATATACTCTCTCTCTCTCTCTCTCTCTCTCTCTCTCTCTCTCTCTCTCTCTCTCTCTCTCTCTCTCTCTCTCTCTCTCTCTCTCTCTCTCTCCACATTTCAGTATATTGCAAAGACATGACAATTTAGCCATACTTCAACATATTTTAATTTTTCATCACATCTGTAAACAAGTTTTTTGACTGTAATGTTTTTCCACAACTGACGCTCTTTTTATTTCTAACAATGTACTTGTTTACACTAAACGTGGTCAAATTAACCCCCCCCCCCCCTCAAACTTGCTGCACACCTGTACTGTGTATGGAAGCACATCATCTCAGTCAGATACAAACCAGTCCACTTCTTGCGACTGCGTGATCCTAATTTGGGACGAGTTCGAGGGTCCCGGACAGGACAGGAAGTAGTCTATGCAGCCTTGGTAAGCCAGAAGAACGACAGACTGGAAGCACCCTGTGGCTGTGGTCAACCCCACCATTGCGCTTAGGTTTGGTGGAAGAATGGAAGAAAGGTCGATCGATCTGCTTATCTTCGGTCCCAGAAGCTCAACACCTAGTTGCCCGTTCACCTGGCATTTAACCTCTTGACCTGAAAGATAAAGGTAAACTTAGAACAATCAAGAGTAGCACACTATGACACGGATTCGAGTGAATGGAAATAATGATCCCCTTTGTCATTATCTTGGAGTGTGTTGACAGCGGGGGGAAAAACAAACGAAAAACGTGTCCCCTAGCAAGAAACTGATGTTGGTATGTGACGTGTTATGGCCATTCTGTGTGCCCTTGAGTGCACAGCGAAATAGCTGGCCAGTATTTCTCCCTCGTAGCGACCGACAAGTGTTACCATCGAACCCTTGTCCAACATCGCTCATCCCATCTTCACTCCGTTCACCCCTCTTAAGTCTGTAGTGATCGCCTCCACCTCTATCTTCATACTTGAAACTGTAGACATAATAGTTCAATGTTGCTCAACTACAACCCTTCCTCTTAATCTAGCTAAGAAGCCCCATCCAGGTTTCTCACTGCGATGTATAGAACCATGCGTGCACTTTATGTCATCTGTCATGGCGTATACATATATCAATTGCTCTATTAGAGTATCTAGTGTGCAATTTGGAGTCCTATTCTGTTGTGAAGCTTTCTCTTCAAACTCCTTACATACAAATGAGTGACAGACTTGGCTAACGATGGCATCTTCGTTATAGGTGTATAGTTGGTCATGCAGCCAAGTACGCTTCCTCCCGCAGCCAGGCGCTTCGTCATTTTGAGATGACAAGTTCGAATCCCGAAATAGTAACTATAGCTTTTAACTCTATGCTGTCTAGTTTCTCCTTTCTTCTCACTTCTTTCTCCAGCTTCATTGAGCCATAATCAATACTTCTAAATGTGTTTATGAGCTGTCTACATCATGCATACCATGTTTACACAAGAGATAATGTAAAGTAATTTCATTCTTCTTGCAAACACCTCACTCATTATGCTTAAACAATGGGTTGGTTCATTCATTTTATAAACACTCTAACCATTCTGTTTAAGATAGAAAGTCAGGAAACTCTCTCTCTCTCTCTCTCTCTCTCTCTCTCTTTCTCTCTCTCTCTCTCTCTCTCTCTCTCTCTCTCTCTCTCTCTCTCTCTCTGCGACGTTGGATTTTTATGAAATGGTATGGGTGCTGGTCATTTAGAAAGTATTGGCAAACTACTGAAAGGAAACTTGTCCAGGAATCACGAACAGCCAACAAATGCTGGGATTGACTGCTAAGTCATGTAAAGGAAATGCAAATTTTACTAGACATGAGGTGTATTGGGTATTTAGTGCTAGCCCATATTTTTTTTTACAAACAAATCATCACTTGATGGGTGATGTCAGTATTACGGTATCGCGTTTACTTTTTTTTCTAAATATATCCTGGTACCGAATTACGTCTGAGCTATGAACCCAGAACACTTTAAAAAAAAGATACCCAGCTCGGGGAAAATTCGAACAGATGACAACAAGGCTAATAGAAAACATCCAGTACTCTTCAATACCCTAGGAGTCTAGGTGGCGTAGTGGCTAGAGATAGACACTTTCCTATCGGCGTGGTGGTCATTGGTTGAATCAGCAAGGCAGATTCGAAGTTTCTTTCAATCTTGACCAGTGCTCTCAAGTCAACCCCGCCTCCAGTTGGTACCAAGAAATACCTTGTGAGATCAAGGCGGCCGGGATGGTACTAACCACGTGACCTATGAACATATGGGTCTAGAACCGATTGCCAGTGCTCATCAAGGGGTGTGAAAGGGTCCATTACTTTACTGTCACTGAGATTCCGCGATTCTAGCATTATGGGACACACCCACACATGTAACACGTGTGTAGCGATGTTTTTTGTTTTGTTTTTTTAAATTGGCATATTCTCTACATGACATCGCCGTCAACATCAGCATCTTTCAGCTGATTGTTGATTTCTTGGCAACATTACGCTCAGTAGTTTGCCATTGCTTTCTGAGCTGCCGGCTCACTTATCCCGCAAGTCACCAACGCGGGTAGAATCACTTCCAATTCTCGCGCGCTGCGTTACCCTGCGTGGATAAACTGGAATACGGAGAAAGTCGTGTAACTTCTCGGCCAGAGAGACCGGCCTGTAGCGATGTAAAGTTAAGAAATATGACAGTATGCAGATTCATGTAAAAGTATAGAGTTTTAAAGTTAAGTTATACGACAGTCTACATTTTAGTATATTTCTATAACATTGTAAAGTTAAGTTATATGATTCGGTGTCAACAACCAAAGTGGACAAGCATTCGTGGACTCTTCTCTTGTACCACACGAAACTCGTAAGGCGTACAAGAGGATTTATCACAAGTTTTATTTCGGCTTGGCCTTTACAAATGCAGAGCCATCAATGATTCACAGGGTATATAAATACATGATGATGCACAGTATTCACTATCCTAAAGTCAGTCCTAAGCTCTAGCTATAGTTATATGTACACAAAGAAACCACAACGTCTATAACGATGTGCTAGCCCTCATGTCCAGTCCCCCTCTGACGAATCTCCGCCGGTGGCGGTGACGCCACGCGCGGAGGGATCTCGTGGGTCAGTAGGCATTACGTGCTGGAGATCTCAGCACGCCTCAAGTGGTCTGTCCACTAGTAAACTCTATTAAGAGTTTACTTGTTTGCCTACACTTCTCGTGAAGGTGTGCTTACACCCTGACCAGAGTTACTCCACTCTTTGGTTGACACTTGCGTGTCCGAGTAGAGAACTGTCCACGGTTCTCGATCTCTCTATTCACCATTCTCTTCCCTACTCCCTGGGCAGGGCTAATCTTTCCCTTGCTATCCCCACTCCTCGGTAGGGGTGTTATCTTTATCCCTTCTTAGGCTTCTCCTTGACTTCTCATCCCCTGTGGTCTTCCTTACTATACCCAAATCTTTGACACACACTCCCCCCCCCTTCTGTGTTGCGTTACAAACTTTCAGCTATGAGTGTAATGCAAGAAGTTTTTAAAAAAAATTAGTATGTCTAATTCTTTGTCAAAGACTCTCTAAGTTTGGTGACTTGGTTCTGGGTTCCCAACAGACATCTACTAACCAATGTCACAATGTTGTACTCCTTCACTTGGCTACTGGTTATCGCCACACACTTGTATAGTTGGCGTGAGCCCTCTTCTCATCGCCATATTATATTTATCGGGAGTTTGTCTGAACCGAAGCCATTATCTTTTAAATAGATCTGCTTCTCAAATAGTAAATTAACTCACTACCCACACAAAATTGTCCCTGTTAGGGGATCAACACATGAATTGCTTCATGCTCCCATATAATATTTTACCCACTCTTGTACAAGCTGTGTACGCTAATGTTTTACCTATCTAGCTTTCGCTTGTAAAGGAATATTTCAATGTTAAGTTAGTGTTTCGATTGTCTATTGTGTCCCCTGTCCCATGGTTATACCCCTTTGGTGAAACATGTGTATGTACTTTATATGTTCGTTTCCCTGGTTGTTTGCGTGTTTGTATCTCTAAATAAAGTGTAATTAAACTACAAACATGTGTGTATGTTCATAATTTACGTGTATGTTCGTTTTCAAGTGCCATAATATGGGTTAATGCAGTCACAAATGAGTGCGTAAAGCTAATTCGTGACTACATGTCCGTTTTATGAAACTTAAAATATATTCCCTAAGAACTAATGTAACTGTTGCTAAAACACGGATTACATCACAACACACTGGACACAACACACTTCAACACTGGAACATTACATCGACACAGACAAATTACTAAGTCGCGTTATGCGGTAAAAAAAAGAATCCGCTGATTATCTCACTCTCGTTTTGTATTTCATTTTCTCCTCCCTTTCATACATCTGTCACACTCCTTTTGTTTTTCACTCACTTTTAAAAAGAAATCGTTAAAATATTATGGTGACACAGAAATAAATACAAGTTTGGCTCAGTTTGATAAGCTATTGAGCCCAATGACTGTGCTATCTTGTCGCACTAGTCATTTATGTACACAGCATTTACATGATTGAAAGGATTGGTAGTTAGCAATCCTGAAGTATTGAAATCTCTAATTACCTATTCTACATTGGTGTACAGTACTAAACTACTCTAAGGGAAGTAACCTAATTAAACCAATGAAATGTGGTGAAATTAGTTAGTTACCTTTTTGGATGTTTCTAAATTGACTACTGTGAATTTAAATGATGGGGGAAAAAACCACAAAATAGGGGTAATGGTTTATTTAACTACCAGATATTAAATGTGTTTAACTTAAGATAACTAAATGAAGTAAATGTAGGTGATGATTTATTTACTAGTTGGAAATGGAAATGTGTTTAAATTCCTATCACTAAATGATGTGTTTTATAACTCAAGATTAAGATGAAATGAACTGATTTAACTATCCCTTTTAGCCTTTTGTCCTAGCTCTAACTTACTGTAATTAAGCTTTGCAATGTTCATGTTATGATTAGATGGGGTAAGTTCGTGATTCATACTATATTAAGCTATTCTACGCTATTAAATGAATATATCTTAATCTATACTAAATATAACTAATCTATAGGCCTACTATTATCTGCAACTGCAATAAAAGCAATTTATAATACATATCACATTACATCACAATATATACAATAATTATATTAACTACCTCAAGTATGTGATTGGCGTACTGTCTTCAAGTAAATCTCGTTGGCACACTTTGAGATTAAATACGCACTCGTCCTGGGTAATACTATTAATTACACAGTCCTATTCGCATTTACACTTGCACAATCCGATGATGGCGTAGACATCTTCATTCGTGTCTGTCGTCTAACATCGTTCTGACACAGTTCTCACATCGCTTACACATGGTGATTCATCACTATTAGAGCACTACTACTAGAATGCTGTTCATGAACACCTTGGACACAAGTTAATTAACGTGTCTTTAGCTCTGTTATCGTAGACTAGGTTCTGTGTGAAACGTCAGGTATCTCTACACCAGGTGGTCTACTGAGAGTGTCTGCAAGAATATTAAGTTTTCCTTTAATATGTTCAATAGTGAACGAATAGTTCTGCAGTATCAATGACCATCTATAGACCCTGTTATTGTGATGGACACCTGACTGCATGACTGTGATGGGAAAGTTGTCGGTTTGGATCACGAAAAGAGTACCCGCTAGGAAACGGTGAAGTTTCCCTATGCAATACACCACGCTAAGGGCTTCCAACTCTGAGATGGAATACTTGTTTTCAGCAGTTGTGATCTTGCGGCTTACATAGCAAATGGGGTGAAAAATGTCATCGTAGAACTGGTCCAGCACTCCCGCGATGGAAATGGTGCTCGCGTCTGTCCTAAGATAATACGTGAGGCCTGGGTTAGGCAAGCGTAAGATTGGTACATCGCTAAACATGATTTTAAGTTTTGACAATGCATTAATTAATAATGCATCTTTTACATCCAATTTTACAGACGGTTTTAATACATTGGAAAACATACTGGTGATCTCAGCTTAATTTGGTATAAATTTGCTGTAATAGTTAACCAATCCTAACAGGCTTCTAACCTGCTTTTTTGTGGTTGGCATGGTTAGATTTAAAATTTTAGTGACAATTCTATTGTCAGTTTTAAGTTGGCCTTTCGAGATGACATGGCCAAGAAATTCAATTTCCTCTAGGCCCAGTTAAACTTTGGCTGGTTTCACTGTAAGACCGAAAAGTCGCAATCTATCGAAGACATGTCTCAGTTTCTGTAGGTGTGTCGTCCAGTCCTCTGTATGGACACATATATCAACAATATAGGTCACCGTATTCGTCACTCCATGGAGCAAATCTCTAGTTAAACGAACAAAAGTGGCAGGAGCGTTTCGAAGCCCGAAAGGACGAAATCGCCACTCGTACAGACCTAATGGTGTTGAGAATGCAGTGAGAGGAATGGACTGACTCTGCATCGGGACTTGCCAATATCCCTTCGTTAGGTCAAGTTTGGAGAAGATTTTTGAGGTAGACATATCCAGAATAAGGTCTTCGCAGGAATGTATTGGTTCAGCGTCGACCTTCGTGACACTATTTAGTTTTCTATAGTCTACGCAGAGGCGAATGGTGGAGTCCTTTTTCTTTACCAGGACAATTGGAAAAGAGTATTCAGATTTAGATTTTTGAATGATTCCACTAGACTCTAAACTTAGAACTTCGTTATTAAGATTTTCCCTATAGCTAAGTGGAATGGAGTAAGGTCTGCATTTGATAGGTGTGGTATCCGAAAGAAGGTTGGAGTGCTCGATTTTTCCGTCCTACCTGGAATGTCGGAAAATATGTCTTGGTACTCCGTTACTAGTTCTATTGTCTGTCGTCTCTGTTCGTCAGTTAGTTTCGGTTCTATCCGTATGCTATCTATCGTAGCTGTCTTGTCTAATCTCGGAACGGGTAGTTCCATGTCATCGTCGTCTACCAGATTCAGTACAGTGGTGGTACTAAGTGCGTTTTCTGTTTGCTCATTAAGTGTGTGCATATTGTCGTCGTCGCCTGTCTCACTAACTAGTGTAGTTGCGTTATGTATGTCTGTCGTCTGATCACCTGGTGTGGATGCATTCTGCTCGTCTGTCATCATTTCTTCTTGTCGTGAAAAGTAAGGCCTCAACATGTTGATATGAAATATCTTTAAGTGTCCGTTTATCGATATTTCATAATCGACATCTGAGATTTTGCGTACCACCTTGAATGGCCCTTGCCATGAAGTCAATAATAAATTACGTTTGTCTGGTAGTAAAAGCAGTACCTCTTGATCAGGTTCAAGGTTTATGGTCCTAGCACTCCTATTGGCGTACTGGCGGTAGATTTGACCTTTTCTCTCCAAAGATGCTTTGGCTATAACACACGATTTCATTATCTTATCGCGTGTTTCTGTTACCATCTCATAAGATGTTCTTGGGGTTGGAATTTCCGATGTATTAGTCACTAGCTGATGGTAAATTGTAAGGGGTCCACGTGGGTTAGCCCCGTATACTAATTCAAAAGGCGAGAAACCCGTACTTGAATGGGGAATTTCTCGATAGACGAACAGCACTGTTGGAAACAGTGTATCCCAATCAGATGGGTTTTCTGCTGTCACCTTAGCCAGCATATGTTTTAGGTCACCGTTAATTTTCTCCACAATTCCGTTGCTGGCTGGATGGTAGGCTGTCGTAAAATGCTGTTTAATTCCTAACATTTTTGTAAGGGCTTGCGTTGCAGCCGATATAAATTGAGTTCCACGGTCGGATAGGATGGTACGAGGGAATCCGAATCGTGAGAACAGGTGCAAAAATACATTGGCCACATCTTTGGAGGTGATGTATTTTAAAGCTACCGCCTCAACCCATCTTGAACAAAGGTCTACTAGCGTTAGGATGAAGCGATTTCCTTTGCTTGACACCTGATTCAGGGGTCCAACAATATCTACCGCAACACTCTCAAATGGTATAGAAGCCAATGTTGAAGGTTGTACTTCTGCTGTTGCATGCTTACCCTTTCGCACTAATTGTTGGCACACATTACAAGAACGGCAGAATAATTTTATGTCATTACAAAAACCAGGCCAATAAAAGTGAGCTTGGATTCTTGCTCTGGTTTTGTCGTATGCAAGATGTCCAGCAAACGGTGAATCATGTCCAATCTTTAGCACAGTTTGGCGATGTTGTACAGGTAACAACGTCTGCTAAATTTCATGATTATTGGTTGTGTAATAACGAGTAAGGATTCCGTTATTAAGTTTAAAAAACCATGATGCATTTTTCGTAATCTTGGCTTTCTCCCTAATAACTTCAGATAGGGGGAAATACTTAGATCAGCACGTTGCTGTTCTATGAATATTTGTCTGGTGGTATCATTTGTCCCACTCGGTGTTAGTAATAATAATCTTTCTTCTTGTAGTGTGTCTTGGTGTTTGATGGTATCTGCCCTGGTAATCGCATTTGCTGTATTAATTTCTTCCCAGGCAGCTATTTCCTCGTTAGTGCAATGTTTTAATTGGGGTAAACATCCCAAAATCAAATCAGTACAAGGGTTATTTAAAATAGCACATGTAAAGGTACCAGAAAGGAACGGGGTGTTTATACGGGCATTTGCCAGTGGGTAAATCTCAATATTGCCTGAAAAAGTGCGGCATTTGACAGAGTCACCCGTATAATCCCTTGGGTTTATAAGTTCTTTTCTAAGACCGATTAGAGTGCTGCCACTATCGAGCAAACATTGGCATGGTTTCTCATTGACCATTGCATTGTGGAACACTAGATTGCCTCTGGAGGCAAGTGCTGCATTTGCACTCTTATTAGAGAATGGCACAGTATGTCCACATTCTAGTTTACCGTCTGCATGAAATTGGTGACATCGTTCACAACTATCAAAGTTTAAAATATCTGTAACTGGACACACATCTTCACACTGATTAAATGGTAACTCATTCTCGACTTCACATTCAGGTTCACTCTCACTGTCAGACGAGGTATCGATCAATACCGCATTGCTAGCTCTCATTCTCTGACGTCCCAAACATTTGGATAAATAGTGGCCATAGCTTGAACAAAAATAAACATTTGACCGCACGCCTGTATGCATTCCTCTTACTCTCCTGCTTTTTAATTATCATATCAAGATGTGCAGGATAGTTCGGGTTTTTGTCACACATCGAGTAAGGTTCGTGAAAAAGATGACAATACATACATTTAGGTAATTTCTGATCTTTGTTATCCCTCCTCTGAAACGGTTTCCTATTCAGAAACTTTTTTGGGTTGGTCTTTAACAAATGATACAATTTCAGATTCCATTGTGGGTGTTTTAAACACGTCTCTGTTCGAGGAGAAATATGCGGCACCTTTCTTTTCGAGTTGTTCTAGTGTCTCAATGTCTGCTTGTTGCAGGAACTTAGTAAAGGGAGTTGGAACTGTAGATATGACTTTGTCCATTATGATTAAGTTTTTCAGTTTCTCAAAATCCTTCCCTATTTTAGCTGCGTTAAGCCACCGGTTGACTACACTCTGAACATTGGAAACATAATCATTAAAAGTTTCACTTGGTTTTGGTTTAAGATTTGAAAACTGGACTTGATATCCAGGAGCATCGAGTAAGAAGTGTTGCATGATTCTATCATGAATATATTGGTAGTTAGTTCTTAACTCGGTTGGAATCGACTCAATTACTTTAAGGGGCTCGCCAGAGAAGTTCTTCATATAGATCATTGCCCACATATCTAAAGGAACATTTTGAAATCTAAGCTGGAACTCAATATTCTCCATCCATGCGCTTATGGAATCGCCCTGGCAATAAGGTTTGATGATATTCTTATACTTATTAAACTTATGTTCCTCTTCCTGACTTTTTAATTTTGTGGAAGAGATCTGTATGTGTGACTCAATTTCCATTTCCTTCATCTTTAATTGTGTCTCTGATTCAACCTGAATTTGTTTCTCTTTCACTCTACCCATTCCTTCTATTTCTTTCTGCTTTAAATCTATTTCCTTTTGTTTTATTTCCATTTCTTTCTGTTTAGTGATTTCAGCTAACTCTACCATTTCTTTTTGATGTTGTCTTTCACGCGCTCGTTCGTCCCTTTCAGCATCTTTCGCTTGCTTAAACTTTTGTTCTGCATATTGTTCTAATTTCTCTCCTGTATACCCAAATTCCTTCCCTGCCTGGATACATTCACCCAAGGTCGACATGGTTTGAGGTTTCAGGTATACCTACACGTTTATTTCTAATTTATGCTTTTAAATTCTGTTTGAAGATCAAAACGTATGAAAATGTACAATATTATGCTGAAAAAGCAAGATGCAATATTAATTCAGCTCATCAAAACATATGAAAGTACTCATCTGATTTACAGGAAGGGATCAGCTACTCGTGATGACACTCTTTTGTTTGGCACGCACACACGCTTTGTTCTGCGCTACACTTGTTGTTCCTGGTTTGTAGAGCAGTAACAATTAACAACTGGCAAACGTTACAGCAACCCAGATAGTTGAAAAATATGACACGAATACTAAATGCCCTGACAAACAGATGTGGTATGGTTGATGTGAATGATCGTGAACATTGTGATAGTATATGAATGAATGGTTCGTCAATGACTGGTCAATGTCCGTCTATGTCGTAATATCTTCTCCTTTCTTTAATTGACTACCTTTTAATCTATGATAGTGATGTGTAGACTATGATTTCCTATTTGCCTATTTGCTATAGTTAGGCTTTCTGATCATGATTTTCAAATTGATCATTTACTATTGGGAGAACCACAGATAGATAGGCCTTGAAAAACCAAATCTAACGGTACCTCAATGAGTTATGTATCTCAATTCTAAGCTTAGTTATGTAAATTTGAGTGTCGTGACCTTTGGACTAAAATTTTCACAAAAGAGTGCTCACTGGAGGATTTTTTTGCGTCCTGGTCAAAATCTGGCCCAGATTATCAAAATTTTAGTGTTTTTTGAGACTATCTGTTTTGTTTATAAACGAACATCTTAGCAACCATACATCACTGCGATCGGGGTTGCAAGGCCTAACTGGTCATGTTATTTATTTTTTGACATGATGTCTGGTGACCTAATTAGGAAGTAAAAATGGCCGCTAATTATTTTACTAATTAATTACTATTTCACAAATTAGCGTACGTTTTCTAAATTTTAGCTTTAAAAATTACAAGATAAATTTGGTATTGTGCGGAATAATGCTACAGACCTTATGGTCTCTTTGCTGTGTCAGTATGATGTGTGGTGACCTAATTAGCAATTAAAAATGGCCGCTAATTAATTACTATTTCACAAATTAGCGTACGTTTTCTAAATTTTAGCTTTAAAAATTACAAGATAAATTTGGTATTGTGCGGAATAATGCTACAGACCTTATGGTCTCTTTGCTGTGTCAGTATGATGTGTGGTGACCTAATTAGCAATTAAAAATGGCCGCTAATTAATTACTATTTCACAAATTAGCGTACGTTTTCTAAATTTTAGCTTTAAAAATTACAAGATAAATTTGGTATTGTGCGGAATAATGCTACAGACCTTATGGTCTCTTTGCTGTGTCAGTATGATGTGTGGTGACCTAATTAGCAATTAAAAATGGCCGCTAATTAATTACTATTTCACAAATTAGCGTACGTTTTCTAAATTTTAGCTTTAAAAATTACAAGATAAATTTGGTATTGTGCGGAATAATGCTACAGACCTTATGGTCTCTTTGCTGTGTCAGTATGATGTGTGGTGACCTAATTAGCAATTAAAAATGGCCGCTAATTAATTACTATTTCACAAATTAGCGTACGTTTTCTAAATTTTAGCTTTAAAAATTACAAGATAAATTTGGTATTGTGCGGAATAATGCTACAGACCTTATGGTCTCTTTGCTGTGTCAGTATGATGTGTGGTGACCTAATTAGCAATTAAAAATGGCCACCGATAATTATTGCAGTGATGAATAGTTGTTATTAGGTTCGTTTAAAATAAAATTACTAAATTTGCATAAGTGTCAACAGATGAAAATGTACTAAACTAAAAGAGTTCTTTTCAGTTAGTAATCTTTATTAATATTATATAACATATATAATACATATGCATAATGTGGTAGAGTTTCTGGAATCAACAGGTGAATCAACAATCTTCTGTCTTCCAGAACCTGAAAAGAGAAAATAAAAAGATTACTAAATCTGAAAAAATAAAAAAAATGCTGTAAAATAACATGAAGAATTTATACATTATTAATTGTGAACTGTAAATATGAGGAGAAAAGAAAAAGAAATTAAAGGTATATTTATTTTTAAAATGTTTTACATTATAATAAATTGATCTTAAAATTATAAAGATAGATAACATGAAGAAGTTATAAATTATTAATTATTAAATTTAAATCTGACAAGAAAAGAAACTGTCTCTGTGGCTAAGGGCTTGCGAACGCGGTTTGTGAGCCGTATACCCAGGTTCGAAACACAGTGGTGCTGGTTTTTTCGAAAAAGGTATAGGGGCCGGTCGTTCAGAAAGCAATGGCAAACTACTGAACGTAACACTTGCCTAGTATATCAACAGCAGCTGAAAATGCAACGTCCCGTAAGGGGTACGCAACAAATTTTTAATTTTAATATGTATTAAAAAACCTTTGTTTTACAGTATAATAAATAGATATTAAAACTATAAAGGTATAAATTCAACTCACCATAGAAAAATGTCCTTAATTAGAGAAATACTACCTCTGTTGGCGACTGACCTGTCTTGGCATTCAATATCTCTTCTGTCTTCCAGAACCTGAAAAGAGAAAATAAAAAGATTACTAAATCTGAAAAAATAACAAAAATGCTGTAAAATAACATGAAGAATTTATACATTATTAATTCATATAATTGTGAACTGTAAATATGAGGAGAAAAGAAAAAGAAATTAAAGGTATATTTATTTTTAAAATGTTTCACATTATAATAAATTGATCTTAAAATTATAAAGATAGATAACATGAAGAAGTTATAAATTATTAAATTTAAATCTGATGAGAAAAGAAACGGTCTCTGTGGCTAAGGGCTTGCGAACGCGGTTTGTGAACCGTATACCTGGGTTCGAAACATAGTGGTGCTGGTTTTTTCGAAAAAGGTATAGAACTATAGAGGCCGGTCGTTCAGAAAGCAATGGCAAACTACTGAACGTAACACTTGCCTAGTACATCAACAGCAGCTGAAAATGCAACGTCCCGTAAGGGGTACGCAACAAATTTTTAATTTTAATATGTATTAAAAATAAAAAAACCTTTGTTTTACAGTATAATAAATAGATATTAAAACTATAAAGGTATAAATTCAACTCACCATAGAAAAATGTCCATCCACCATCAACAGCCGAGCAATGTAGCCCTTTTTTATGGGATATTCAGCTTCGAACACTGACAGATGTGCTCTCAGATGATCAAGATTTATTTTTGATTTTGCCATGATAAATCTAAGGAGAAATTAAAATAATGAAATTATTATATATTGCTACTCTGTTTAACTGTATGTTTTGATTCTAAATCTAAATCTCCAGTGTTTACATAGAAACAGACACTGGTCCTACTATCTGAGCTGCCGAAGGAATTTTTGCCAATCTTAAGTATGTAACCACCTTGGTTTCACAAAAAATTTTATTTCCACACACCAGTATAACGTAATGTGTTGAAACTCCATAGTTGTGTGTAAAATTGGACAAAGAATCCATAAATGCATGTTAAAGTATTGTTAAATAGATAATTAATAGACAAATGCAACTGAAAGCCAGTCAAAGTCAGTCAAAAAAATGCCAGTCATTGACCCAGGATGGGTTTGAATTTCAAAAATTTTAAACCATACTGCATGATGAACAATAATTAAAGCAACCAAATTAATTATTAAAAGCATTTAAAAGTAAACTGTTATTCTGTTTAATTTTATCATTCAAAATTGCCTGTGTTCTATTAATTTAAAAAACACACAGGTCAAATATGCTGTGATTTCCGCCATTATGCATTTTCTTATCAAAAAATAGCCAGACCGAGCACACACACATTAAAAAATTTTTTCCCACCATGGCCAGCAATGTAAATCTTGTTGAAAGTTGACACTTCTATGTAAAAATGGGCTCGGAATTCAAAAATGCACTCTAAATGCATGTAATATCGATAATAGACACACTATTAATATAAACTCTCTTACCTTTTGGAGAAAATTAGAATTGTGCTTCGTGGAGGACCACTAAAATTCTTCTGACAATGCAGAATCAAGGATTAACCATGTGACAACTCGTTAAAGTTGTCATTCGCGATTTTCGTCCCGTAGTTTCGAATTAATCCAATTTGAAATAAGACAGGGCTAGTTTCGTATACAGCTGTTTACAGCCACAGGAAGTTGTCTGTGAACCAAACGACCTTGAACTTTCGGAAAACAGCGTCCTTCCCTAGCAACGAAATACCTACTATAGTGCCATCGTGAATATCTCTACTGAATATATACAAAAAGAAAAACAAATGCTTCAAAATACCTATATAAATAATAATAACTTTGCAATAAATAAATATAATCGCTCTATAAATCTTCTGAGGCTGAAATCCTACAGCGAACACCGGTTGGAGCAATGTAAACAAACACACTTGATAGCGCTGATCTTCAGGCGACAGCTACACACATTGTCGTTCAAGCATTGTGCGACACCAGCGCAGTGCTATATTTAGCTCACAACAAATCGATATCGCTCAGCGGCACTCTTCGCAATGTATCATTGCGCCGTAATTCATTTCTCAATAGAATTATAATGCAAACAAAACAATAATACTTACAAATGAAATGAAATAATATTCAGCAACCACAATTCACTTGTAATAGAATACATAATTGGCACTTATTCACGATAGACACTTTTTACGGCACTACTTTTAGCAATATTCTACACTCGTCAATTTTCACTATAATAAATTAACTACTGTGAATCTTCGGCAACCAGGCTGTGGGTGAGTTGGTTTTATTGTTTGGCTTGAACGATTGTTCAAGCCCCAACTTCTGACACCAATTTTGTCCTAGCTTGTCAACAACCAAAATGGACAAGCATTCGTAGACTCTTCCATTGTACCACACGAAACTCGTAAGGCGTACAAGAGGATTTATCACAAGTTTTATTTCGGCTTGGCCTTTACAAATGCAGAGCCATCACTGATTCACAGGGTATATAAATACATGATGATGCACAGTATTCACTATCCTAAAGTCAGTCCTAAGCTCTAGCTATAGTTATATGTACACAAAGAAACCACAACGTCTATAATGATGTGCTAGCTCTCATGTCCAGTCCCCGTCTGACGAATCTCCGCTGGTGGCGGTGACGCCACGCGCGGATGGATCTCGTGGGTCAGTAGGCATTGCGTGCTGGAGATCTCAGCACGCCTCAAGTGGTCTGTCCACTAGTAAACTCTATTAAGAGTTTACTTGTTTGCCTACACTTCTCGTGAAGGTGTGCTTACACCCTGACCAGAGTTACTCCACTCTTTGGTTGACACTTGCGTGTCCGAGTAGAGAACTGTCCACGGTTCTCGATCTCTCTATTCACCATTCTCTTCCCTACTCCCTGGGCAGGGCTAGTCTTTCCCTTGCTATCCCCACTCCTCGGTAGGGGTGTTATCTTTATCCCTTCTTAGGCTTCTCCTTGACTTCTCATCCCCTGTGGTCTTCCTTACTTATACCCAAGTCTTTGATAGTCGGCAAATTAATGTATTCCTATAGCATTGTCTCTGTGGCTAAGGGCTTGCGAACGCGGTTTGTGAACCCGTATACCCGGGTTCGAAACACGGCGGTGCTGGTTTTTTCGAAAAAGGTATAGAGGCCGGTCGTTCAGAAAGCAATGGCAAACTACTGAACGTAACACTTGCCTAGTACATCAACAGCAGCTGAAAATGCTGGTGTTGACTGCAACGTCCCGTAAGGGATACGCAACAAAATTTATAGCATTGTAAAGTTTAGTTATATGACAGTGTGCAGGTTAATGTATTCCTATAGCATTGTAAAGTTTATTTATGTGGCAGTCTGCAGATTAATGTATTCATATAGCATTGTAAAGTTAAGTTATATGACAGTCTGCAGATTGATATATTCGTATACCGTTGTAAAGTTAAGGAATATGCCTGTCTGGAGATTAATGTATACGTATAGCATTGTAAAGTTAAGTTATATGATTGTGACAAAAATATGGGTCAGTTCTTCTAAGCCATCACGTCTGACGTGGTGATGGCCACTTTCCTTTCTAGACAATTACAAGAACATTCTGAACATTGTTTCGGACCCATGTTTATGAGACTGGGTCGATCCCAGTAGTGTACTGGGTTGAAGAGGCTTAGGGACATCACGCTTTACTACTCTTGTTATCTCTATGGGCGACGAATAATTATTTCCGTACCTAATTATCGCCACTTGTTCCCAGTAGAAGTTATTAATAAGTCTGATGTCCTTCCGTCTACTGCTATATCTTGAAGGCATGTAATTAATCGTTCATGTTGTACTCTTTGAAAATCTTTTCTGTATTCTGTAATACAAACGTATGTTTAGGAGTATCTTAGTTTTGTGGCTCATTAAGCTAATAGTTCCGTAGTCCTCACAATCAACAGCTGTTGTCTTCTTGGGTAATGTGATGAAAATTGATGGTGATGATGATGATGATGATGATGATGATGATGATGGTGGTGATGATGATGATGATGACCAGTTATCAATGCTTCAATTTCAACAAGAATAAACAACTGAATTGGCCAGAGTTCGAGGAAATAACAACAATAACAATAACAACGGTGCATTACAAGGCATATTTACCATTTTGGATCACCTGAACCATGTCGCAGGAGTAGAATATTCTGTTTGTGCCGTTGTGTACCCTGACTCGAATACGCTTGCCTTCCAAGACAGGGGTTACAAGCCGTGCCAGCGCAGTCACATTACGTGATGATGCTGTGTAGGCGAGCGTGTAGTTCTGAACCTCCACGAACCAGTCAATCAAGGCTGCATCCGTCACTGGAATCATCTGTGACTTGTGAATCAAGTTGATGTTTCCATCGGATGTAATGTAGTAATGAGCCCAGTGTGACGGATTAGACAATGATGGAAGCTTCACGAGTTTGCCCAAAAATGGTTCTTGTGATAAAACTCTAAGAACATGAGCAATGACAGTTTTGTGCCGATCTAGACCAACTAAGTCTGGCGTTGCTAAGACAATAAGCTTGTCAATTTTAAATTTAACACGAATTCTGCGTCCCTCGTTAATGGAGTTCAAAAGTATATTTAGAGAAGGTCCCTTGGACTGTGAAGGTGGATGTGTCGTGTGCACATGCCTCCAGCAAGAATCTGAAAGCCACAGGACATCGGTTTTCTGATTCCTTGACTTTCTCAAGTTTCCCAAACTCAAGTCCAGTAGCACGGTGTTCTCTTGGTGCGATGTGTGGTAGGATAGAATCTTGTAGTTTCCGTTCTCAAACAGCGTTGTCTGGGCTGCAATTTGATAACGTTTATCCTCGTTCTGTGAAATAATCTCTGCGCGTACAACACTGTTGTTGCCTTTGATCATTAACTTGATTTCAGAACCATTATTGAGTGCAGCTTCAAGATAAGAAGTATTACCGCCCGTGTTAAACACTACATCATCACCACCTTTGTTGATATATTTCTTTCTTTGTACCTTCCATGTTGTGGGAATGGGCGTTTGAGGTAGTGATCCGGTACAGAATTCTCTAAGGAACAGAAGAGCTGCTGTATTATTTGAAGGCTCATCACAATCAACAACCGTAGCGCATACTTCGGAACTCCCATTGCCAACAGTTACGTAACTCGCGACTGCTGCGTATTTTACAGTACCAATATCGTACTGGATCACCAACTCGTTCCCAGCTGCTAACAAATTGCGTATATACACAAAGTCGGTTTTCAATGAAGCCTCTATGCCCATCGTTTCTAGAACAGTTAGAGGATCTACAGAACAGACGTCTGAAATATCCTTGCTTCCGTTAGTTAATTTCACGCATGAGGTTGTACCAAACGTAGAAGGAGTGTTGGCTAAACATGGTGAACTCTCATGGATGTTTAGAGAACATTCATATGGCGTGGGATTTGTACCGGCTCCCGTGTAGCTTGTATCCTTTCTGGTAGCATATCTACTGCACCACTCGCGCCTAGAGCAAGCTGCAGAACATTCCAGTCGAGATCGTGTCTTCCGGATTAATGGTAGAGCATACGGACTTGTAGGCAACCAGCATTCTGAGCAGGTGTACCTAACAGAATACACATCCAATACTGGATCCTTGGATAATGTAAGATCGATCACTAAGAGGCTAAGGTAGGCTCTTGCACACAGCGAAAACAACACACGATTCCTGTAAGGCATTTTGTTCCTTGTTTTAAACTGCACATATAAGGTTTCTCAACGTCATCTGTGATTCCTTGTACACTGTAAGTCATTTGAAACATAATTATATGTAGGAAAACATCTCTGTTCCAGAGCTGTGGCTTAGGAGTAGTGAACGCGTTTTATAGTTCCCCGAAATACCGAGGCATAAGTTCAAAATCAGGGTTCAGAATGCCATGGCAAGCTACTGAACGTGGCAATTGCCAAGTAAATTGCAAAAAGCTAAAAAAATGCTGAGATTGATTGCGGTGCCCTGTAAACTAGGTGCAGCTAACTTTAAACGCACATGTAGTGTTTTGGTTTGAATCCTTAAACAATGCCTTACCTAAACCCTGTGGAGTAAATATTACCATCTTAGGTCTAACCTCATCGCGTCCGTATGTGCAGTGTGGGTTAATCCTGATAGGCCACAATGTGAAGTTCCAATACCAATGCAGGTTCTGAGCTTGGAGAGGTAAAGAAGGGCTCTGCAATATAGGTTCCGAGGAGATGATACTTTTGAAACAGTCCGGAATAACATTTTCTATACTATCCTCACTCTGGAAGATATGCGTTTTATTCATGGCGTAGAGACCTAAACTGTCACTGCCAAGAAGGAAAGCAACGGCAAACTACCTTCTTTGAAAGTACCTAGTTCGTTATGATTCGCTTAAAGACAGATCATCGCAAGACAAGGACAGAGACATTAAAATTAGCAACATGGAATATTAGGACGTTAAATGACGACGAAAAATTAGATAACATCAAACAAGAAATTGAAAGAGAGAAAATTAATATTTTAGGGATGTGCGAAACGAGATGGACAGGAGCAGGCATCAAGATAGATTAAGATTTTAAGATTATTTATTCTGGAGGAGAAAATTGACAAAGGGGGGTAGAAATTATTTTGGACCGGCAAACATCAAAATCTGTTCAAGGATATTGGGCCGTGTCAGACAGAGTTCTAATAGTTAAATTAAGCGGCAGACCTTTTGGCATAAATGTTATTAATGTACATGCCACTACTTTTATCGTTTCTTTACTTATTCAGTCAGTCACGGTAGAGATTTATTCGCAGCAGACGAGCATAATCTCCGGCGGGCCTATTCTTGCCGGTCGCGAGAGCCGCACAGTGGATGGATGGGAGATATTGCTCCCAATAGACAAGCATTATCTCTTGCGGTAGCTCTGGCAGGCCTATTCCCGCTGGTCGCGGGGTCCGCTAAGGTCAGGTGGAGTGTCTGACGATAGTGCACGCTTTACACAGGACCGGACACTTATGATTGACAGATGTGCGCGCCCTTATGTCTGGGCTCGTACGAGGCCCTCACCGGTGGGACTTGGCTGAACGCCTCTAAGCCGGGTCCCTTGGGTGTCAGGGTCTGGCCATCACTCGCCACCTGCTCGTGGTGGCGATGTCCTGGAGGTTTTGACGCTGTGCCGCCAGCGCCTGCAGCCTACCTTGTGTCAGACGTATTGGTTACTCATTCCTCTGGAATACACAAGAATTAGGCCGAGAGAGGGATCGTGTCGTTTGGGCACCACATGTTTCTCTGAAGCTCTGCCCAGGCATTGTGACGGAATATTGGCCACATTCCAACTCACAAACTTTGGTCTGTCAAGACAGCAAGGTGCCAACAACATGCCCTGGCAGAAACATCCAGTGAAGATAGTGTAGAAGAATATTATAATGACATAGAGTCTTCTTTAAAGAAATGTAATAATTCAGAAATAAACATCATAATAGGGGACTCCAATGCAAAGTAGGAAATCAAGGTGTTAGATACACAGTAGGAAATTACGGTTTAGGAGAGAGAAATGAAAGAGGATACAGACTTGTAGAGTGGGCAATAGAGTAGGAAATTATTGTAGGAAACACCTGGTTTAAGCGACACCCTAGAGGAGACCGGATAGCAGGATTAGAAACCAGGTTCATTACATTTTGATTACAGAAGATTTAGAAATGTGCTATCAATAGCAAAAACAATTCACAGTGCTGATTGTTATAGTGACCACAGATACTTACAGGAACATTAAGGATAAAGTTAAAGAAAGTCATGTATAAAACAGGAAACAATAAATATAATGTGTGTACATTGAGTAACGACAATGAAATACAAAACAAATTCATCATAGAAGTATAGAACAGATTTGATATTTTGTCTGATCTAGAGATCCTATTCCAGGATGTGGATGATCAATTTGAAATGTTGAAGAATTCAATCAGTTTTGCTGCAGAATCAACTATTCCAAAATTAAAGAAGGTGGGTCGTAAGAAATGGATGACTAAAGAAATTTTACAACTAATGGAAACAAGAAGACTCAACAAAAATAATTCTGCCAAATATGAAGAAATTCACAGACAAGTCAGAATATTATGTAAAGAGGCGAAAGAAGTATGGCTTGAGAAAAATTGCTTAGAAATTGAAAAAAACAACCCAACAGTCAAAATACCAAATTAGTGCACAAAAGAATTCAGGAACTTACTAATAAAATAACAAGAACATCAGCAGGTTGTCTAAAAACTAAAGAGACAAAATCATAATAGAAAAAGATCAAATTCTACATGTATGTTCAGACTTTGTGAAAAACCTTTATGTTGATAACAGAGATGAACAGTATGATATTCGATTTAATAATGAAGGACCCACAGGGAATAAATGAACTTCTATTTGCAGATGATCAGTGCCTGTTTTACAGCGATGAGGGCAGACTACAAAATCATATTACTAATCTGAGTTCAACCTGCAGCAGATACAATATGAGTATAAACACAGCCAAAACCGAAGTAATGCAAGTTAGCAGATCGCCAGGCCCACTAAATATACAGATAAATAACACACCTCTGAAACAAGTTAAAGAATTCAAATACCTTGGAAGTATGATCACAGAAGATGGCAGATTGGACAGAGAAATTGACATCAGATGTCAAAAAGCTAGTGCACTTACATATCAACTATCACCCTTACTGAAACATCCAAACATACCCATGTCCGCAAAACGACAGATAATAAACAGCATATTCACACCAACCCTATGCTACCAATCTCAAACCTGGACTTTATCCAAATTACACCTTCGCAAAATCAACACCTGCGAAATGAGATGCCTGAGGAGAGCTGCCAACTTAACAATCCGAGACCGAGTAAGAAATGCTACTATCAGACAGACTGTGGGATCAACACCTTGTGCCACATTTATTGACAGACAGAAGATCAAGTGGTTTGGCCATGTCATTAGAATGCAACATCAACAACTACCATCACTGGCCTTACATCAGAGATCATCTGCGACGAGACCACGAGGACGTCCAAGAAGAAAATGGATTGACGACATCAGAGACATTGTACAACCTCACGGAATGACACTATCCAGTGCCGTCCACCGGGCGCTGGAACGCAAATTATTCCTCCCCACGACGCTTGACGGCAGAAGTGGAAGATGATGATGATGATGATGATGAATGAAGGACCGCCAATTTTGAAGATGGCGGTTCGAAATGTTCTTAAACATATGAAAGCTGGCAAGGCGCCAGGTTCAGATAACATCGCAACAAAAATTATTAAAGCTTTAGAAGAATATGGAATAGATCAAGTCATCAGACTACTGAACTCATTATATGATACCGGACATGTACCTTCTGAATTATGTAATTCTGAATTTATTGCAATCCCAAAGAAATCAGAAGCCTTGAAATGTGATCAACATAGAACAATTAGTATAATGAGTCACATCACAAAGATTTTGCTACGAAATATCATGCAAAGAGTGAGGAAGGAAATACAACCTGAAATAGGGGAAGAACAATGTGGGTTTGTAGAAGGAAAGGGTACAGTAAATGCTGTGTATATGCTGCGTTCAGTTATAGAACGTTCTATAAAGTAAACAAAGATATACATCTTTACTTTGTTGACTACACAACGGCTTTCGATAGAGTAAGACATGTCAACATGGTAGATATGCTTGCAGATCTACACATTGATGGGAAAGACATGGTGTGCTGATGCCGGCGCCCTTGTCAACCCTGCAAAGACATCGGTTACATGGTTCTCCCTAAACAACCATATTGTGAACACAGACCTGCCGGCAGTAAGAATGCATGGGAGCATTTTGAGTAGAACCCAGTCAATGACATATCTTGGCGTGAGGCTTGATCGTAGCCTGTCATTCAGAGATCATGTCGATTATGTCATAACGAAAGCACGAAAAGGTTTGTCAGCAATGAGAGTCATGGCGACTGCCAATAACGAGCAAAGACTGCTAATACTTCTGTTCCAAGGACTGGTGCTTTCACGCATCGAGTATGCCCTGGCCATCCTCACTGTCAGCTCTACACAGATTGGAAGACTTGAAAATGTACAAAAAGAAGCCATGCGCATCATTTTGGGCTGCACGAGAGACGCCAGCTGTGTAGCAATGAGATACCTCCTTGACCTCCCGACAATAGAACACAGGATTAAGATTTGGAGAGCTCGTGCATACTTAAAAATAAGTGCAGATGAGCAGCACCCTCTGCATGATGCTATGATCAGAGAAAAGGGAATCAGGCTAAAGAGGGTCAAATCATGGATGGGTCGGGCGGAGGATATCATCAGACAGGTCTGCAGTCTTACCAGTATCAAACCCGGCAAGGAATGGGTGCCGGTGCCTCCAGCTTTTAGGTGCACTTTCTCCTGCATTATCACAGTCGACAGACGGTGCAGAGAACAGAATCCTGCCACTGTCAATGCAGAGGTTAACGCGCTCATCTATGAACACTCAGATAGCCCCGAAGTGCTCATCTATACAGATGGATCTGTTGTAAAGCAGCAGAGAAGTGCGTAGGCATTTGCAGCCCGTTCAGCGGGCCGAACCGTTCAAGAATCCAGTGGTGCCCACTTTATTACCACAGGCAGCATGACGATGGAGGTGATGGCAGTTACACAGGCTTTCATATGGCTGGAATTACAGCATTATACCAACGTGTGTGTACTAAGTGACCCAATGAGCATGATTCAGAAGGTCGAAGCTGGAGCTGTACGCAGACAGTGGACTGGGTCGCTGAGGAAGTCTGTTGTCCGTGAAGTCACCTTCATCTTCGTCCCGGGACATGCGGGAGTCGAGGGAAATGAACGAGCTGATAAACTGGCTGGCTCTGCACCCTCTGTAGACGGCCAGCCCATGGATCGTGCCGATGTTATTAACGCCCTTAAAGATATGGCGAGAACAGAGGACTTTGACGTCAGTGAATCCACATCGCTGTCCAGGATGAAAGACTTGGGAGTAAGAATCGGCACGGCCAAGCGCGTGGGGTACATTGGGAAAATGAGGTGCCTCGTCAATCAACACGGAACTGGCACTATTAGCCACTGGACGCTGCTGCATATGCTGGGGGGGGGGAGAGGGGGCGGAGGATCTGAGCACCTATGAACCTGTCCGGTGTGCAATGAAGATACCCCAACTGATAATTGATAACTGATAACTGGGAAAGACATTAAACTTATAAACAAACATATATTGGAAACAACAAGCTGCCATTAGGATTGATAATGAAGTCGGACAATATCAGCGTATTAAGAGAGGTGTTAGGCAGGGACGTGTAATGTCTCCAGATCTTTTTGTCCTTATATCGTGAAAATATTTTCAGAAACATAGAAGATATAAATAGAATCAGCATTGGAGGACAAAACATCAATAACATTAGATACGCAGATGATACAGTATCGATTGCAGACAATGAGGAGGATCAGTAACAATTAGTAGATGCGGTTGTTGCACACAGTGAACAACTGGGATTAGAATTAAATTGTAAAAAGACACAGATTATAGTCGTCACAAGGAAGAACAAAATACCACAATGTAATATACAAGTAAATGAGAAAATTCTGCAACAAATGAATCAGTACAATTATCTCGGAACAGTCATAACATCTGGTAGGAGATGCCTTGTAGAGATTAGAATCAGAATCGCCATGGCGAAAGTAGCCTTTTGCAAGATGAAAAACATACTGACCAATAAAATGATGTCAATTGAAACGAGATCGAAGGGAACAGACCAAGGGGAAGACCGAGAAGCAAATACCTGGATAGCTTGGCCACACGGCATGATCGAGACTTGAACACTAATCTGATCCTTGACTCTGGTGATCGAGTGAAATGGCGAGTCATGACCGCCCACGCTTTCCGGCATGGCACATTATTGATTGATTGAGAGACCTAAACACAATACCTTGGATTTAAGAGGTAAAACTATCTTCCAGAAGATATTTAACCAATTATGCAAGCAAACAACAAACAAACACTCAGATGACAAAATTAATGTGGAGCTTAGGGAGAAACTAGACCGATTCAGGGGAATAAAGTGGTAAAGAAAGACGCAGATACTGAATATTCAGAAAACATTGAGAGAACATTGAGGGAACAGTGACAAAACATTGAAAACATGAGAATAAAATAACAATAAAGCCGTTTCACTGAATCCCAGATGGCAAGCTAATTATTATGAGACCTAAACCAAAAAGACCAATGGCTGACAGTATATCCGGATCTGTAGAATTAAAAATTCTGGTTTCTATCTATCAATTTGAATACTGTAGACACAGAGAATGTATTTCCTGTCAATAAATTTCAGAATATACTGTTTTTGTCTTCATGTAAAATGTCAATATGTATCTTCTTTGTGGTAACCGTATTCTAAGAATGTGTCCATGGCATGTACGTTTAGAATCCCCGGTGGTCTTCTCAAGTGATTGCGAAATGATACATGCCACTTTCTTATGTTGTCACAATTTAGATCTCCATTTTCAAAATCAAATGTTACTTTAATTTGCGTTCTGGTGGCTTTCCATAGACTCTTCATAATAATTAACCTCTGCATTGTTATGGCCAATCTAGGTTCCACATATTTTGAACATAATCTATACTACTTCCCATATACTACTATTCTCAGGATCCTAAATAATATGAATCGGCTCAGTCATCTATTACTGTTAAATTAATGTACTAGTCTGTTCAGAGTAACCGGTGATCTCAGACATTACGGGGTGTCCCACGTTTCACAAACTAACATCCCAGTTTGCAGACTGCGTGGCAACTACTGGCAACTGTTTGTGCAAAGGAGGTGTGTTCATCAGCCCCAAAACAAGACTTTGCCGGCACACACCAGCAACGGTATGTATGACTAATTAATGGCATAACAAAGATCATTATCCAGTTCTTTTTATCGTGGGCTTCATTTGCCTGTCAACGTTTGCCTGTCAACGTTTGCCTGTCAACCGGGTGGTCATGTATTCGAATCCCTCTTGAGGCGGATTTTTTGTTGTTGTGAACCAGAACTTGGCTCCCAGGTCAGAACACATCTCTAAGCAGGAACCTATTGTAGGTCTGTGCTAGTGATAAGACAGTCACATGTTATAGGCCTGAATGCGCGGATACACAAGTGTCCGGTCTTTTCCTCTATCTCATAATATGGTAAAATGCAAATGCTCATGTTCACAAATTTCATTTGACAATGTTTATTTTTCCCTATGTGAATTTAACATGCAAAATAGTTAGTGATATACGAAAGATGAGTGACTGGAAGGGTCGAATGTAAGACGGGCCTGCGTGCCCTATTTGTAACAATTTGTATATAAAGTTCGTTCGTTCGTCCGCTCGTTCTTTTGTTCTGTAGACGGGCGACGAACGCAGACGTCGAACCCTCGCCCGGTCGCGCTCATAACATTATCAGTGTAGCTCCCTATCATCTTCGCCAACTCCCAAGTCCCAGATCAGACCTGTCAAAAGTGGGTTAAAGGACATGCTTTATACAGCAAATGCATGTGATTTTCACAATATCAAGGGTAAACAGGTCTATAATAATGTAGGACTGACAAGGTATGATGTATATTGAATACGCCTGAAGACCCCTAATTTTAATTTGTTTTATTTAATCTAGTTAGAGATTAAACGAAAGCTAGTTGCACGTGTTAGAAATCCTTTCACATTTTACGAAAATAAACTTCGACACTGCAAGGTACAAGAGAAACAAATGAGATGATGATGATGATGATGATGATGATGATGATGATGATGATGATGATAAAACTGATGATGATGATGATGAAATAATCGCAGCAGTGTCTAGATTACATGCAAGTAACACACCATCGTTGCACCACAAATATAACTCAAAGGCATATATGATCCGAGACTATTTGCTGCAGTGTTATTTATATGTGACAAAATAAGGGGTTGTGAATAGATGATGCAAAGTCAATCCACAATCCAGTGGTTCTAAAAATATATGACTGAAGGAATAACAAGGCTTCTACAGGCTTGTAGACATGGGATCGACCACGGAGGTGTGCAGCTGCCGAGACGTTACCACTGTAAATTTTTTTTTTTTTTCCCGCGTTTCCATCCTGTTTCAGGATATTGCGGTCAACACCAGCATCTTTCAGCTGTATGTTGATTCCTAGGCTAGATTACGCTCATCGGCACGCCACGACTTTTTGAGCGACCGGCTCCATACTCTCATAAGTCACTTTTGCGATTCGAACCACTGCTAATTCTCGTCGCGTCACGTGACGAGAGTATTCGGGGTTAGCGGAGAAAGCTGCTAACCCCTCGGCCATGGAGCCTACCACCGTGAATAAAAACACAAAATATGAGTTAGAAGCTCGACGAGTGGACAAAGACAAAGTCCTTTTTCATTTCCTAGAGTTAACGATGGGATTACCTATAAGAAGATAAGCATTCCTTTATGTTTTCTCTGTTTTATTGTTTGGCTCTTGGTGTCCCGTTGATAAAGTCTGCTGTTGAAACGCTCGCATGTATCAGTGTTTTTTTTTCCATTTAATGAGCTAACTAGTCATATTTTGTTTTGCTTTTATAAGCAATGGCAAACTACTGAGCGTATTCTTGTCAAGAAATAAATGACAGCGGTAATATTATGGTGTCGACAGCGATGTCCTGTAAAGGATATGTGGAAAAAAAAATAATTCGGATGTTTGTTCATGTGTTATATGTCTATATTGAGGTAATACTGTTGAACGGAAGCGATTCATTGCTAAATAGCAAACAAATGAGGAATTATGTAGAAGCTGCGAATGATAATAACAATGTGGATTGATAGAAAAAACAATGAAGATATCTTGAAAGAAGTTAACTCACAAAGGGAACTGTTAACTCACATTAGAAGAAGACAGTCCATATTCCTTGGGCATGTCAAGAGAAGGGTAAAGCTGGAGTATGTCATCACAACGGGAAGGTTGGATGGGAAGAGGGGCAGTGGAGTCCAAGAGAGAAGATGCTGAACAGTTTTACATAATGGTCTGGAGGAACGACTGTATCACAAATGATTGGCAGCACAAGAGACAGAAGGTTGTGTGCATACATGATAAAAAACGCCACACGGCAAGGACTTTAAGAAGTTATATTTCTACAGCTTCACTGCGTGTAGATGCCTCTACAGCTTTGAGAAGCCTGGGTAATATGATAACAGTTGCTTTGACTAAAAAAGAGTCGATACAATTTAAACTATTGAGGTTCGGATTAATAATCATCAGTTAAGTGCGAGCTTAGAGCAGCTTAAAACCCATTAAGATGATATCTGCAATGTCAAGGACTTCAGCCAGCATGTTCGATGCAAGACAACAATGTATAATGACGTTCAATCAAGTAGACGGTTTCCCGAGTTGAGTCACAATTACGTGTAGGGTGTTTCTAGAGTGGTGACAGAATTATGTGATTCATAATCCATTCACATTGTCTCCCCGAGTAGTTACACAAATATGTGATTCACATTGAAACAGGTCGTGACATCTTATGCCACGCCTTATATTGTTGGTAAATACACTGAGTGATGGACAATCAGATATTTTAACACAGATAAAGACTCTTGTATCATATCTGTTTTTCGTTGGCATTTCACGAGACAATTGTGTTTAATTATGTAATATAAAACGTTACCATATATAACATTTTGGACGCTGTCTAAATACCATTATTGATCATTATTAACGAAGACTGATTTTAGTAAGCTTGTACTTCAAAGTTATTCATTTTAACGCATTAGACATACTTTCCCAGATATCTTCTTCTTCTTCTTCTTCTTCTTCTTCTTCTTCTTCTTCTTCTTCTTCTTCTTCTTCTTCTTCTTCTTCTTCTTCTTCTTCTTCTTCTTCTTCTTCTTCTTCTTCTTCTTCTTCTTCTACTCTTCTTCTTTTCTTCTTTTCTTCTTCTTCTTCTTCTTCTTCTTCTTCTTCTTCTTCTTCTTCTTCTTCTTCTTCTTCTTCTTCTTCTTCTTCTTCTTCTTCTTCGTCTTCTCCTTCTTCTCATTCTTCTTCTTCTTCTTCTTCTTCTTCTTCTTCTTCTTCTTCTTCTTCTTCTTCTTCTTCTTCTTCTTCTTCTTCTTCTTCTTCTTCTTCTTCTTCTTCTTCTTCTTCTTCTTCTTCTGCAGGTTAAAAAGAGGAAGGTCGTGGATGGGTCAAGCCGAAGACATTCTTCAACAGGTGTGTTCACTTGAGGACTTAGAACCTGGCGAGGAGTGGGTGCAAGTACCAACAGACTTCTGCACATCCTTTTCAGTTTGCATCCAACTAGATAGAAAATGCAGACAAGAAAATCCGGCTGCTGTTGAGGCTGAAGTACAAGCGTTGATTTTCGAGAATTCGCTAGACGGTGACGCGGTCATCTACACAGATGGGTCGGTCGTCCGACATGTGAGAAGCTCATGGGCCTTTACAGCTCGGGCCGGAGGGAGAATTGTGAAGGAGGACTCTGGTGCTTTCACTGAAACCACAAGTAGCCTGACCATGGAAGTCATGGCAGTAAGTAAAGCAATAACATGGCTCGAGACACAGACATTCACTAGGGCTTGTTTCCTCAGCGACTCAATGAACATGATCAAGAGGATACAGGAGGGATCGATCCGAAGAGAATGGTTGCTGCCTCTGGAGCGGTCTCGACTGGCAAAGATTAGTTTCATCTTCGTGCCAGGGCATGCGGGAGTACAAGGAAATGAGCGGGCTGACAAGCTCGCAGGTGAGGCTACTATGGAGGGCGGACGCGCCATGGACCAGGCCGACATCCTGAATGCTCTACGAGAAGTAAGACTTTTGCGAGAACCAAGTGATGACTGTGAATCTACAACAATGGCCAGACTGCGAGAGCAGCAAATTAAAAGAGGGGTGGCCAAACAAGAACACTACGCAGGAAGCCAAAGAAGATTGATAAACCAACACAGAACTGGCGTCGTTAGCCGCTACACGCTGCGGGATTTGCTGAGGAGGGGATCCGAGCACTTATGGACTGAATGGTTCGATGTGCAATGAGGATGATCTGTCGACTAACTAACTAACTAACTAACTTCTTCTTCTTCTTCTTCTTCTTCTTCTTCTTCTTCTTCTTCTTCTTCTTCTTCTTCTTCTTCTTCTTCTTCTTCTTCTTCTTCTTCTTCATCAGCCCTTTATCCCCTAATTGCGGCATAGGTCCTCAACCAAACCATTCCAAACCGTCCTATCTTTTGCTATCTCCTGCCGCTCCCTTCATGTTCTCCCATTGTTATTCCTATCTGTCTGTAATTCTATTCTCCGTGTGTTTTTAGCCCCCCCCCCCCCCCACCCAGAATTTTGTTTGCTTTGTGGTTCCTGACATGGGAGTGTCTAGTTAAATTTGTCCTCAGGTTAACTCAACGTGTCTTTTCCTCACATCCTGGTTCACTGGAATTCGTTTACTTCTCTCCATTAGCTCTACATTGATGGTTCTGACATAACATTTTATTTCATCTCTCTAGTTATACTTAATCAGAGCTTCTCAAACTACTCATATTTTTCACTTTTGACCCATTGTTTTTATCAGACGAAAATGTTCGTGACCCACTAACTCTTTTATAAAAATCAATAGGTATTACGTCTGTGTTTGATAATTAAACAGAAATATGAATTTATAACTGCATCTGAGACCCCAAATTATGTTTAAACTAGCCCCAAAGGGCGGCGACGTCTGCTTTAAGAAGCCCTGCTGTGAATTACTTGTCGGGTTTTCACTTCCATTAGATTGAGTCATTAATTATTGCTTCCTGCTGGGTATTTCGGTGTGCTCTATATTTGTTTGTCACGTGACGATGCAAAGGTCGCTTGATGATACGAGATTTTGTGCCGAAACGTTGTCTATTTTCGGTTAATAAACGCCATCGTATTCATTACATGCATTCTGTTTAAGATGACTGAGGAGCAAATGTCCTCGTTTGCATCTGTTATTGATAAAAGGCACAATAAACACTTCATCTTAATAAATTAAGTGTCTTGCCTTCTGGTGTTGGCGACCATGCTTCTCCACAAATTGCGATCTCCGACCCCATGCGTTGACTCGCTTCCGTACTTTGACAAGACTGTCAAGAATTTTCTCTCGCTTTCTTCTTCTATCTCTTTTTCCGCAAATCTGACCGATTATCACAATATGTTCAAGTTTTAGTCTTCACATAAAAAGTTTACAGGACGTTGCAATCAACACCAGCATTATTGCTGTTATGATATATTGGAAAGTTAACGTTCATCCAAACAAGGATGACAGCCACTTTCTGATGTGTGTGATAAGTCATATATGCAACTTACCCTCTCTCAAAATGTCCACATTACATATTTTGGATGCAAATGGAATTTTTAGAATTTATCTATAAAACCACATCTCCAAGGCCTGTGGGGATTTTTTTTCTCGCATGTTTACTAATCGCCCAGGATTCTCAGTCACATGTTAAAAATGGTTCTATGTAACAGGCACGAATTTTCCCCCCTCTAATGTCCAATGACAAGGGCTTATTGCATAAAGTGTTCTTTATTTGATAGAATGCGGTTGTCTTTGCTTGTCCTATTCGGTACTTTATTTCAGTGGTGCATCTTCCACTTTATAAGATCCATGTACCTAGATAACTACATTTCTCCACTTACCGTAAAATAATGTCATTTACTTTAATTGCACATTTAGGCACAATCTGTTTCTTTGAAATCACAACGACTGATGCCTTCCTATTATTAGAGTTAAGGGGCCAGTTTTTCACTTTCTACAACTAATGTATCTTTCCCCTACGCCGTGTCTCCACTTTACCGAAGTAGAGGGGTTTGAGTGTTCCAATGACCCCAAGAGCTATGCCGACAGTAGCGCAGCTACTGGAAGGGTATCCCATGTAGGACAGGTCAATGGATAGTTGTGTGTTGAGTTGAGTTGAGTTAAAAACCGACATCACTGCATTCAAGACATTCCCATACGAGCTCCATACCCTCGTTCAACAGCCAGCGAAGAGTCACACTACTAATCGTTCCCACCGCTATCTGATTAAAAATTCTCCTGGTCTTCCCTCTCAGTTTTGAGATTCTCCCAGAACCCCTGCCGATCCCCCACAATCTCATTCTTTCCACATATGGGTTCTCAATCTGTTCCTCCAGCTTCTCCACCTAGTCCCACAAGCGCACGACCACCTCCCACAATCTCATTCTTTCCACACGTGGATTCTCAATCTGTTCCTCCGCCTTCTCCACCTAGTCCCACAAGCGCACGACCACCTCCCTCTTGTCCATAGGCAATCTGCCAACAAGAGGTGCATTCCCTGCTAGCCTATCAGCCTGATCATTCCTCAGCACTCCCACATGGCCATTGCAAAATATCCATACAATTCTCACAATCTGTGGCCTCTGAAGCGACAAAAGCCTTTCCACAAGAAACATTCCTTTCTCCACCTTACTAAGCATATTCTTTAAATCCGTAATGAATACAGTGTGTGTTGCAGTAGTCTCCTCTAGCCAACAGAATGCCGCTGTTACTGCCTCCACCTCCATTCTCATACTGGAGGTCGTAGTCTCATATGCCATACTCTCCTTTTTCAAAACTCGTCCATTAGCCTTTGCAATAAAACCCCAACCACTACGTCTGTTTCTCAACACCCATCGGTGTAGATGACTATGTCACCTTGAAGTGTGTTTTTCTGGATCAGCTGTTGCACTTCAAACTCAGTGCGGCCCGCTGCCCATTCTCTGCACTCACGACCCAGTGTTATTATTACTTTGTGCCAGTCCGTCATGTCTTCCGGAACTTCAACCCACTCTCTTCCACGATTGATGGTCTCTAGATCACACACCTGACGTATAGAAAGTTCTGCATGTGCCATCCAGGACCTGCCTCGTCTTAGTCTATGACCCTTGACCATATCAATGGCTGCATGCAGTGGGTGATCCCTATCTGCAGCAACTCGCAGGTACCATTGGCCTGAAGGACCCTATGCCTATCCGTCATTGTTGGTAGCGCCAGGATATGCCTCATGCATATAATTGGTGTGTCCTTTGTGCACCCTGTCTTTGCTCCAACCTTTCAAGCTGGCTCTTTGATACCGTCAGCAGCCCCAAACCATACTCAGTGACAGAAATTATTAATTGATGAAAGAGCCTATAAAGTATCCTCTGGTCTACCCCGGTTGCCGCCATCGCCCTCAAAGCATTAAGTCCCCTACCAGCCTTCACCACCAAAGCCTCCACGTGATCCTTAAAAGACAAACACCTGTCAAAGGTGATATCAATGTACTTCAGTTTACTCCCTCGCTTAATAGGACATCCATTCAACATAATACCTGGGACGTCTGCCTTGACGATCCGATTATCCAGGGAGTACCACACGACCGATGCCTTGTCTGGGTTTATAACGGCCCCTGCGTCCCTGCACCACTCTGCCACCCCATTTACTGTCAACTGTAAGTCTTTCGTCAAACTGGCCCTGTCTCTGCCCTGTTTGTACACCAGCACATAATCTACAAATGTCAAGATTCTACCCACACCTGGTGTCTCAATAGCTGCGATTTTGCTGGTGTAGACAATAAAGAGCACTGGGGACAAAGCAGATCCTTGTGGCAACCCAGGTGTAATAGTACATGGGTCAGAAGTCCAGGCACCCATGCGCAGTGCAACCTTAAACTCATAAAGGACCGCCGCAACCCATCTAACAAGGCAAGGGAAGATCTCCATGTCCAGCACTGTGTATATTAACCGATCATACCTGACTCTGTTATACGCATCCTCCAGGTCAAGGGCTACTGCCACTGTCTCTTGTTTATCCTGGAAGCCCTCGTAGATATCAAAAGCAAAAGTTGCAGCATTGGCCCGGGTGTCCTTTCCAGGCCGGTAACTTCCGAGTCCTTGAGGAAGCAAATTACGACTTTCCAAATGTCGTTGGGGTCTGCGTGCTACTATCTTTTCGAGGACTTTGTCATATGTGTTTTGCAGGGTTATGATTCAGTATTCATTAAGTCTGGAGCTAGAGTGATCCTTACCTGACTTTGGGAGTGGGACAAGCTAGCCTTGCAGCCAAACGTGGGGTATTGATGCTTAGGTTGAAGCAAAGAGCCATCTCCTCCAATTCCACATCATTTAAGTTACTCATATGGGAGTACCTCACCCCATCCGGACCTGGCGCTGTGTCTTTAGCCCGCTTCAGTACCCGTCTAATATCCTCCACCTTAACCTCACAGTCCTCCTTCCTAGTGACCCGTGACAAGGCTTCTCTGACGTTATCTCTAATAGCTCTATCTTGCTGATCCGTCTGTTTTAAAAATCGTGCAAGAAACGCCTCCCATTTGTCCTAGTCAGTTGTCATAGGTCGGTTGTTATCATCATAAACGGTACCATGTGTACTAGGCATCATCTGTCTCTTCATCTGCCGGTGCAGCCTCCAGAATTTTCCTAATGTCACATCCCCACCGACTTCATTGATAAACTGTTCCCACTTAATCCTTTTTGCCTCAGCTGCCTAGAGTTTAAAATTCTGCACCTTTACTTTTTTATGTTTCAGTCTCCTCCAATTCTGTGTCAACTGAATTGGTTGTTCTCCTCACCCTCTGCCAATTCCTTATGGCCGCACTCTTTTCCCTCCATGAATTCTCTACCTCTGGTGTTCGCCATGGTGGTTGGGTGAAAACGAATCAGGTCAATGAAAAAAGGTCAATGAATAGGAACTAAACGAAGGTACGCACACACTCATGATGCCTAAAGGTAGATTGGGGACTGTCAAAGGCTAGGGAAAGCACACCCGATAAATGCTTGTCGAAGTCGGATGTACTGAGCTACAGGTTTGACAAAAAATTGCAACGTAACTTAATTAACCCACGATACCACAAATTAAAATAAATTAGAATGTTACTAATCCCGTGAAGTCCCACCAGGCAGTGATAATGCCGGGCCCCCTGCCTCGAGGGAGTCCACCCAATGCTACTGGTGGTCACCTTCCCCTGTGCTGTGGAGTCAAGGCACATATGGGTATGGTAAGATCTATTGACCAAGCATCCAGTATACTCAACATGCTACAGAGCTACGCCGAAGAAGTTTTTAACAAGAAAATCCTCTAATAAATCATCTTCATAGAGATAGAGTAGATGTGGCATGCATTAAAAAGACACACCTCAACGTCCATCACAGATTCTCAGGCAGAGAATATCAGGCCACGCGTTTCCATCGCGAAGGACACAAAGGAGGATTTCTATTTTTTTTTTTTAATTCGCATATCCTTTTACAGGACATCGCTGTCAACAGCAGCATCTTTCAGCTGTCTGTTGATTTCTTGGCAAGGTTACGCTCAGTAGTTTTCCATTGCTTTCTGAGCGGCCGGCTCAGTTATCCCGCAAGTCACCAGCGGGGGACGAACCGCTCCCAGTTCTCGCCCGCTACGAGACTTTGCGTGATAAACGAGATTACGGAGAAAGTGGTATAACCCCTCGGCCAGAGAGACGGAAGGATTTCTAATACTTACATGAAATGCATTACCCTGTAGTGAATTATCTGTGATCGCTGACAACCAAACTGAAATTATAGGTGTTGATATAATGATAAAGGACCTGAAAATAAGAATGTACAATCTGTTCAGCCCAGCAGATAATGACCTAACACTTTCAAACATGAAAATAACTGACACAAACTGCATTATAGTCGGAGACTTTAATAGCCGTTCAGAGAGATAGGGATTTCGAGATACTGACAACAGATGTGATCAAGTGGAGGACTCGGAAATAAACTCTAACCTCCATTTCCTCAACAAAGCGGATACCACAATGAGCTTCTGCTCTAGAATATGGTTTATCACTTCCACTTCAGACTTAGCGTTCTGCACAGGAGACATCTTCCACAAAATCGATGGCCAGTTGCTTGACCAATTAGAAGGAGTGATCACAGACCAACCAAATCTATAGAGCAGTGGTTCTCAACCTTTTTGGCCCATTCCCCCCTTTACCATATGTTCAGAATGTCATTCCCCACCTTTCGAATTTCCTCCCTATAAATCCTCCCCCCCCCCCCAACCCTTACACAGTATACATAAAAATGGAAGCTAAATTTAATAACACATACTAGAACAAGTCTAGAATCTACATAACACGTGATTGCGGGTATGCTTACGTTATAAAACGAATTTCATTAGGGCGAGAAGTACAGAACCGTAAAATTTAGAGGGAAAAACAATATCAAGTAACTGGTTCTTGTATTAATGCGATCTTGAAATAATCTTCATTCCCCCCTGATATTCTTTGGTATTCGACTATCTTTGTCGTAAATGTTATTTATTCTAGTACTTTGATTATTTCATAATGTTTCACAATGTCAAATACTTAGTGTAGTCTATGAAATATAAATAATTATCTTTGTTTACTTATATAACTCTTTCTAATAGTTTCCTGAGAATATATCATTGTGTGTGTCCTTTCCTTCTAAAAATCCATTATGTTCGGCATTAATGTCTGGTTTAATCTGCTGCCTTGTCCTTCTCATAATTATTCTTAAAAACAGCTTTGTTATGTGACTTTTAAACTTGTAAGACTTATTGTGCAATGATCTTCGCATTCTATAGCGTCTCGTTTCTTATACATTGCTGTAAAGATGGATTTAACTTTCGATCTTTTTAACGAGAAGATCCAAGACAGTTTGACATTTTGGCATGGAGGAACGTCGGTGTTAGAAATGATTGTTATCTACTGTCTATGGCATCTTGCGGTGTAGGAAAGTGGGGTCTAAAATACTGTCATCTACTGCCTATAGTACCTTGCGGTGTAGGAAAGTGGGGTCTAAAAAACTGTCATCTACTGTCTATGGCATCTTGCGGTGTAGGAAAGTGGGGTCTAAAATACTGTCATCTACTGCCTATAATACCTTGCGGTGTAGGAAAGTGGGGTCTATAATAATGTCATCTACTGCCTATAGTACCTTGCGGTGTAGGAAAGTGGGGTCTAAACACCTGTCATCTACTGCCTATAGTACCTTGCGGTGTAGGAAAGTGGGGTCTATAATACTGTCATCTACTGCCTATAGTACCTTGCGGTATAGTAAAGTGGGGTCTATAATACTGTCATCTACTGCCTATAATACCTTGTGGTGTACTAAAGTGGAGTCTAAAATACTATCATCTACAGCCTATAGTACCTTGCGGTGTAGGAAAGTGGGGTCTATAATACTGTCATCTACTGCCTATAGTACCTTGCGGTGTAGGAAAGTGGGATCCAAAATACTGTCATCTACTGTCTATAGTACCTTGCGGTGAAGGAAAGTGGGTCTAAAATACTGTCATCTACTGCCTAAAGTACCTTGCGGTGTAGGAAAGTGGGGTGTAAAATACTGTCATCTACTGCCTATAGTACCTTGCGGTGTAGGAAAGTGTTGTCTATAATACTGTCATCTACTGCCTATAGTACCTTGCGGTGTAGGAAAGTGGGGTCTAAAATACTGTCATCTACTGCCTATAGTACCTTGCGGTGTAGGAAAGTGGGGTCTAAAAAACTGTCATCTACTGTCTATGGCATCTTGCGGTGTAGGAAAGTGGGGTCTAAAATACTGTCATCTACTGCCTATAATACCTTGCGGTGTAGGAAAGTGGGGTCTATAATAATGTCATCTACTGCCTATAGTACCTTGCGGTGTAGGTAAGTGGGGTCTAAAAACCTGTCATCTACTGCCTATAGTACCTTGCGGTGTAGGAAAGTGGGGTCTATAATACTGTCATCTACTGCCTATATTACCTTGCGGTGTAGTAAAGTGGAGTCTAAAATACTATCATCTACAGCCTATAGTACCTTGCGATGTAGGAAAGTGGGGTCTATAATACTGTCATCTACTGCCTATAGTACCTTGCGGTGTAGGAAAGTGGGGTCTAAAATACTGTCATCTACTGTCTATAGTACCTTGCGGTGAAGGAAAGTGGGTCTAAAATACTGTCATCTACTGCCTAAAGTACCTTGCGGTGTAGGAAAGTGGGGTCTATAATACTGTCATCTACTGCCTATAGTACCTTGCGGTGTAGGAAAGTGGGGTCCAAAATACTGTCATCTACTGTCTATAGTACCTTTCGGTGAAGGAAAGTGGGTCTAAAATACTTTCATCTACTGCCTAAAGTACCTTGCGGTGTAGGAAAGTGGGGTGTAAAATACTGTCATCTACTGCCTATAGTACCTTGCGGTGTAGGAAAGTGTTGTCTATAATACTGTCATCTACTGCCTATAGTATCTTGCGGTGTAGGAAATTTGGGTCTAAAATACTGTCATCTACTGCCTATAGTACCTTGCGGTGTAGGAAAGTGGGGTCTAAAAAACTGTCATCTACTGTCTATGGCATCTTGCGGTGTAGGAAAGTGGGGTCTAAAATACTGTCATCTACTGCCTATAATACCTTGCGGTGCAGGAAAGTGGGGTCTATAATAATGCCATCTACTGCCTATAGTACCTTGCGGTGTAGGTAAGTGGGGTCTAAAAACCTGTCATCTACTGCCTATAGTACCTTGCGGTGTAGGAAAGTGGGGTCTATAATACTGTCATCTACTGCCTATAGTACCTTGCGGTATAGTAAAGTGGGGTCTATAATACTGGCATCTACTGCCTATAATACCTTGCGGTGTAGTAAAGTGTTGTCTAAAATACTATCATCTACAGCCTATAGTACCTTGCGGTGTAGGAAAGTGGGGTCTATAATACTGTCATCTACTGCCTATAGTACCTTGCGGTGTAGGAAAGTGGGGTCTAAAATATTGTCATCTACTGTCTATAGTACCTTGCGGTGTAGGAAAGTGTTGTCTATAATACTGTCATCTACTGCCTATAGTACCTTGCGGTGTAGGAAAGTGGGGTCTATAATACTGTCATCTACTGCCTATAATACCTTGCGGTGTAGGAAAGTGGGGTCTAAAATACTGTCATCTACTGCCTATAATACCTTGCGGTGTAGGAAAGTGGGGTCTATAATACTGTCATCTACTGCCTATAATACCTTACGTGTAGGAAAGTGGGGTCTATAATACTGTAATCTACTGCCTATAGTACCATGCGGTGTAGGAAAGTTTCTATAATACTGTCATCTACTGCCTATAGTACCTTGCGGTGTAGGAAAGTGGGGTCTATAATACTGTCATCTACTGCCTATAATACCTTGCGGTGTAGGAAAGTGGGGTCTAAAATACTGTCATCTACTGCCTATAATACCTTGCGGTGTAGGAAAGTGGGGTCTATAATACTGTCATCTACTGCCTATAATACCTTACGTGTAGGAAAGTGGGGTCTATAATACTGTAATCTACTGCCTATAGTACCATGCGGTGTAGGAAAGTTTCTATAATACTGTCATCTACTGCCTATAGTACCTTGCGGTGTAGGAAAGTGGGGTCTATAATACTGTCATCTACTGCCTATAATACCTTGCGGTGTAGGAAAGTGGGGTCTAAAATACTGTCATCTACTGCCTATAATACCTTGCGGTGTAGGAAAGTGGGGTCTATAATACTGTCATCTACTGCCTATAATACCTTACGTGTAGGAAAGTGGGGTCTATAATACTGTAATCTACTGCCTATAGTACCTTGCGGTGTAGGAAAGTGGGGTGTAAAATACTGTCATCTACTGCCTATAGTACCTTGCGGTATAGGAAAGTGTTGTCTATAATACTGTCATCTACTGCCTATAGTACCTTGCGGTGTAGGAAAGTGGGGTGTAAAATACTGTCATCTACTGCCTATAGTACCTTGCGGTATAGGAAAGTGTTGTCTATAATACTGTCATCTACTGCCTATAGTACCTTGCGGTATAGGAAAGTGTTGTCTATAATACTGTCATCTACTGCCTATAGTACCTTGCGGTATAGGAAAGTGTTGTCTATAATACTGTCATCTACTGCCTATAGTACCTTGCGGTGTAGGAAAGTACGGTCTATAATACTGTCATCTACTGCCAATAGACCTCAGAAATGACTATCAGCACATTACACAGAAAGCTGTTGACAGACATGAGCACCAACGCCATACGGCTTTAATTATTACCAGAAAGAGAAGAAGAAGAGCCAATCTTTGCCTGATACATAAAAAGTTCATGGGGTTGCGTGTTCTCGAGGTATGGTGTCCGCATCGAGTGCTGAAGGTCCCGGGTTCAAGCCCCGGTGATGCCGGGATTTTTTCTCGTGGACTTCTAGTAGTAAATCTCCCCTGGTCTCTGGATAGTGAGATCGTCCGCCCGTGTGTATTCTTGCGCACGTAAAAAATCCCTTGGCAGTTGGAAATCGAAAAAGAGTAGCCTAACAGCGCTGCCGGGGCAAAATTTCGAGTTAAAAATCTACCCAAAGTATTTCTGGATCCTCGCTGGTGCTACGGAGTTCGTGCACTGAGCTGCGTTTCTCCAGACTCAGGTTTGAGTTAGGAGGAGAACGGAGCACTTATAGGTTGCACCCGTGTGCCGTGATGGTGATCCATCGACTAAACTAAACTAAACATAAAAAGTTCGTCTTCTTATCATTATCATCAAGCGTAGGCGTTCTTTTTTCTCGATAGTTCGCGGTCCTTGGTGTTCTGGATCAACTATGTTGATACTATTTTTCTATGATACTCTCTCAATCTAACCTCCATCATTTCTCTTGGTCTGCTTCTGCCTCTCTTCTTGATCTTTCCGGGTGTTTCGATGTTTTCCAATTCGTCAGTTCTCATCACATGACCAGATACACCTGTTTGTCTCTTTCTTATTGTTATATACTGTTCTAGTTTCATTAGCCTCTGTCAGACAATCATTGTTAGTTACTCTGTCAGTCAAATGAATTCGCACCACTTTTCTCAGTAACCACATCACAGTTGCTTCCAAGTTCTTTCTCATTTGTTCATGCCTTCTACCTTCACAAATCGTTATAACCGCTGCAGGTAGTTAACAATCAGCTGCTGTTAATGTAAATACTAACTCGTGCAAGAACAAACAAACAAAAACAAGATGGGGAAAGATGAAATATCCAGTGTAAACAGGTTAAATGTTGAAACCTCATAAATGTCAACTTCTAACATTGGTGGCGAGTTGTAGACAACAGTTAAGTGGTAGCAACATCAATCATTCAGTAGAAACCCCTCGATGCCCAGGGCGGGTTGGCTGTTTTGCTACAGAATCTTCATCTGCGGCTCGGTTCACTCCACTCCATCAGTGGAGAGACATCGATGTTTACCAGACTCGTGAATAATACAAAAACAAACATGTGTTTTCAACAAATAGGTTAGAAAATGAAGCAGCTGGTTCCACGTGGTTAAGGTATTCGCCTATCACGTGTGGAGAATCGAGACGTTTTATTGTAAACATAATGTGTTAGAGTGTATCATGCAACACTGAATTTTAAACATAATGCATTAGAGAGTATCATGCAACACTGAATTTGAAACATAATGAGATAGAGTGTATCATGCACCACTGAATTTAATACATAATGTGTTAGAGTGTATCATGCAACACTGAATTTTATACATAATGTGTTAGAGTGTATCACGCAACACTGAATTTTAAACACAATGTGTTTTAAACACAATGCGTGGAGACTCGAGACGTTTTCTTGTAAACATAATGTTTTAGAGTGTATCATGCAACACTGAATTTTATACATAATGTGTTAGAGTGTATCATGCAACACTGAATTTTATACATAATGTGTTAGAGTGTATCACGCAACACTGAATTTTAAACACAATGTGTTTTAAACACAATGCGTGGAGACTCGAGACGTTTTCTTGTAAATATAATGTGTTAGAGTATCATGCGGCCCTCAAGCGTGGAGACTCGAGACGTTTTCTTGTAAATATAATGTGTTAGAGTGTATCATGCAACACCGAAGTTACAGAATTCTGTGGAAGCCCAAAGGGCTCAGTCTTTAGAGGATGATGTCGAAATGTAATGGTGTTTATAGTGTAATTTGCCAGATGGTTGGGCACGCTTTTTCTTCGCCACCCCTCTTTGCCTCCGAGCTCTTTCAAATATGTTCCTTTCCGTTCTGTGATTCACCACCGTAGAGTAGAATAGGTGCATTCCAGCACTCTCTTTCTTACATTAAATGATAGTGACTTACATCATAAAATACTTTTCATTTTCAGAAATACAGCATTTGCTTGACATAATCTGCCCATAGTCTCTGTCACGCGTCTTCCATCTGTTGTTAAAATTGCAAACATTTTATATTTACAAAATATACGAGAGATAGTCAATAAGTAATGCCTCTTATTTTGTTATCTATGTAAATACTTTACATTCTTTATAGGCAAATAATTATTGCATTTAGGAATGAATTATAAACCTTATTGTATGAGAGCCTTTTCTTTTAAATGGAATTATATCTATGGAAACTAATTATGTACAGAACAGAAGGGAGAAATAGTTGTCAAATTCCAAATTAATCAATGTATTACTCAACCTGTAGACCATGGAGGACAGGCATGGGAGAAGATGATACTGCTTATCTTGGAGTCTAAACCATGAGTGCCCTATAATGAAGGATTGGATGGAGAGTGACCAGTCATAGGGTTGATACTCTTATAGAACACCAAGACTCTCTTCCTCCCTTGATTACTTTTCCCTAGGATCAATATACACGGTATTTATTTTCCTTGTTTTTTTTCTTGGAAGTTTTACAGTCTTATATTTCTAATGTTCAGATTGATGATATTATTATATTTATGACCGATGCTTAAATTTCAGGTAGTGGCTAAATCCATCTAGATCCAGGCCTGATTGTTGAGTGAAGCAGCTTGTTTAGTGAAGCACCCTGATAGAGTGAAGCACCTCGTTTGAGTTATGCCCTTTGATAGAATAGTGCAGAATATTATTCACCTGCAAGATCTTCCTCTACCCATGTAGGACAGGTAACATTGATAATTTATCCGTGAACCTGAAAGGGGAAAACTAGACGTCTCTCTGGTTGACCTTCTCTTGCCAGTCGTTGATTCCAAGTGCTTGTAGGTCTGTATATACATTATCTCTCCACCGTCTTCTTGGTCTACCTCGGGGTCTACGGTCATTTATTTCCTGAGTGTAAGCGAGTTTTGTTTCCCTAATGTCTTCCATTCTTTCTATATGCCCCAGCCATTGTAGCCTTCATGATACCAGTGATTAGCGGAGACTTAAACAGATCATAAATGACTTTGTTACTTCTTCTTTTCCACTCTCCACTTTGGGTATCCCTAATAGGTCCAAAGATGCGCTTTAATACTTTGTTCTCAAAGGTTTGTAGCAAGGCTTCGTCTCCTTTCGTTGAACTCCAGGTTTCAGAGCCATACAGCACAACTGGTCTGATCAGTGTTTTGTATATTGTGATCTTGGTGTTACGAGATAGCGCCTTTGATTTTAGTAGATGTTGTAGTGCATAGTATGTCTTATTACCAGAATTGATTCTAGTTTGTATTTCTTCCCTTATGATGTTGGAGCAGTTGAAGATTGGACCCAGGTATTTGTATGTTTCCGTTCTTTTAATGGTCATATTATATATTTGTATGTGGCCAGAGTATTTAGCCATTCCTTCTCTTGAAATTACCATATATTCTGTCTTATCTTGGTTGATAACCAGCCCCATCTGTTGGGCTTTTTCCTTTAAGTGAGTCAATATTTCCAATGTCTTTTGTTCATTTTTCCCTATAATATCTATATCATCTGCATAACCAAGCAGCTTGGATGTTCCTCCAATATCACATTCCTCTATCTTCTTTACAACTTTCTCTAGAACCAGATTGAAGAGTAGTGGCGATAGTGCATCACCCTGTTTCAAGCCAGATGTTATTTGGAAAGGTTCTGATTTCCTGCCTTTATATGTTACTATATTATAAGTATCTTCCATGCATAGTCTGGACATGTTGATTAACTTCCTTGGTATTCCAAATTCCCGCATAGCATTCCATAGACTATTCCTATGGACACTATCATAAGCCTTTTTAAAATCCACAAAAATTTTATGGAGATCTCTTTTATATTCCCAATTTCTCTCGGCTATTTGTCGTAAGATAAATATCTGATCTATTGTTGATCTGTTTTGACTAAAACCCGCCTGGTAGTCACCTAATATGTATTCTGAATATGGTTTTAGTCTATTTAGTAATACTTTTGCGGATAGTATCTTATAGCTTATGGACAGTAGTGATATTCCTCTATAATTTTCACACTGGAACTTGTCTCCTTTCTTAAAGATAGGTATCAATAATGACTCTTTCCAGTCATGGGGTAATTCTTCAGTCCTCCAGATTTTTATTATTAGTTCGTATAGCCTTAGATGTAATGCATGGCCACCCGCCTTTATAAATTCAGCAGCAATTCCATCGGCCCCAGTTGCCTTATTGTTTTTAAGTCGTATGATTACATAAAGGATTTCTTCAAATGCAGGTTCTTCAATTTGTAGTTCACACGTTAGAACCTCTTCCTGTGGGAAAGTGTTACTTGGAGCTTCACAATTTAGTAATTCAACAAAGTATTCTTTCCATGTGTTGCACATTTCCTCATTGGATTTATCATATTCCAATTTTTGTCTTTTAAACCATATGTGTTTTGTTGGTGCCCACGTTTCATTGACTTCAGTTCTTTAACAAACTTTCTGGATTCGTTTTTCTGGTGATTAGTTTCCATATCTTTGATTATATTACTCATATATTCTCGCTTCTGCTGTCGAACTATTTTGTAGCCTCTTTACATTCATTTCTATATTGCTCTTGCTTTTGGATGTTGTTGATGTCATTTAGCCATAGCTGTCTGGCATTCTTTTTCCTAATAACTGCTTCTTCACATTTTTGATTGAACCATCTGTTCTTTCTATGCGTGGTTACCACACCGAGACATTCTTCTGCGGCAGATTGAATTGTATTCTTGATGTTCAACCAAGTTTGGTCAACGCTTTCCTCCAATGGGTTTTGTAGAATTTCAAGTTTACATTTTATTTCATCTGCAAATTTCTCTTTGACTGTAATTTCTTGTAGTTTTTCTCTGTTATATGTTGGGTGTAACCTTTGTAGTTTAGCATAGAAAACTCTCTTAAGTTTTATTTTAAATTTTGCCCCAACGAGGAAGTAGTCGCTGTGGCACTCAGCTCCTTTATAGCTTCTAACGTGTTGTATGTTTGATGCATTTTTGTTGTTAATTAAAATGCGTTCTATTTGATTATAGGTTCTCTTGTCACATGATTTCCAAGTTTGTTTATGTATATCCTTTCTTTGCAGTCTGGTACTGCTGATCTGCAGTGCTTTGGCTTCTGCTAGGTTGATGACTCTCCATCCATTATCATTTGAAGTTGTATGTAGGCTTTCCATACCGGCAACATTTTTATGAATTTGCTTTCTACCTATTTTTGCGTTGAAGTCTCCCAGCACAATCAGGATGTCCTGTTTGGGGGTTTCTTCTATGACATCTTCCAGATCATTATAAAAGTCTTCTTTAATATCATCTTCTTTCTCTTCAGTAGGTGCATGTACATTAATCATCGTTATATTTTTCCATTTACCTTTTATTCGTAATTTACTAATCCTATCATTAACAGCTTTAAAGTTTAGAACGTTCCCCCATGACTCTTTTTTTATGACAAATCCTTTTCCTAATTCATGTTTATTTTGGGTGTTTCCTCCATATATTATAATCATTCCATATTGCTCTAAAGTACCCTCTCCTGGCCACCTTATTTCTTGAATTGCTGTTATATCCATTTTATACTCAACAGGCTCCCGGGTTAGTTCTTCGGCCGCTCCAGCTCGATACAGTGTCCGTACACTCCATGTTCCAAATCTCAAAAGTCCTTTAACGTTCCAAGGTCGATGTTCAAATAAGTCAGTCCGAATTCGAGGCTCATGTATCTGTTTCGTAACAAAATAGTTTTTACAAAGGTGGGGATGTTAACCCCACGCTTCAACCCCCAACCTGGAGGACCAGGGTGTTTCTCTTTGTCTGTTCTCTACCCTATGACCTGTCCGGCTTGGGAGGCCCTGCTGGTAGCTACGCTACCGCCGGCATAGCTCTCAGGGTCATTGAGAAACTCAAGTTCCCCCACCACGACAAGGTGGAAACACCATAGGGGGATATATATATATTGCCGGCCCCCTGGCCGAGAGGTTAGCAGCTTTCTCCGTTAACCTCGAATACTGTCGTGTTTGACGTGATCGCGACGAGAAATAGAAGTGGTTCGAATCGCACCAGTGACTTTCGCTCAGAAAGTCGTGGCGTGCTCATGAGCGTAATCTAGCCTAGGAAGCAACATACAGCTGAAAGATGCTTGTGTTGACCGCAATATCCTGAAACAGGATAGAAAAGCAAAAAAAAAAAAAAAAAAAAATATATATATATATATATATATATATATATATATATATATATATATATATATATATATATATATATATATATATATATATATATATTGTTATTGACTGCTTGCTGCAGGGATTCACAAACCTGGAAGTGGAGAAACCAGAGTGTATACAGTTCTTTCTTTTTTTCAGATTACACATATGCCTGTAGAAGATGAGCAAAACATGTAATAGAAAGACATACATATAGCTGGTGATATGGATTATATATATATATCTCTTCCGGTACAAATGATGACGACGTGACGCGTTTATTCTTCAAAGACGCTGTTTAGTGTTTTACGCTGTTTAGTGTTTTAAGCTGTTTAGTGTTTTCCTGTGGATTATGTGCTGCCATTTCGTATTCGTTTATTGGAAGTGTTCAAAAGTAGCCACGGAAGGCAGGTGGTGGATGAAACTTTGAGGGCAGCCGACATATATTTGTTGGTTATGGTCTCAAGTTTCGCGACGGCAGGCAGAGGATCTCTTTCGAGAGACAATGGTTGCGGTCATGTAGTCAGTATGGTCACTGCCATAGAGGAAATCAACGGCAAACTACCTCTTTAAAAGTACCTAGTACATTATGATTCGCCTAAAGACTGATCATCACAAGACAAGGACAGAGACATTAATATTAGCAACAAGGAATGTTAGGACGTTAAACGACGATGACAAATTAGAGAAAATAAATTAAGAACTGGAAAGAGAAAACATTAATATTTTAGGGATGTGCGAAACGAAATGGATAGGAGCAGGCATCAAGATAGATGAAGATTTTAAGATTATTTATTCTGGAGGTGAAGATCGACAAAGGGGAGTGGCAATTATTTTTGACAGAAAAACATCAAAATCTGTTCAAGAATATTGGGCCGTATCGGACAGAGTTCTACTAGTTAAATTAAGTGCCAGACCTTTTAGCATAAATGTTATTCAAGTATATGCCCCAACAGGAGAATCCAGTGAAGATCCATTGGCACCTTGCCGTCTTGACAGACGATAGTTTGTGCTTTAAAAAGGCATAATAACTTTTAACTATGGCGGTAGCGAGTGTGACTGATAAGGCCAATTTGCGCTGTAAATGTCCGTTCACAGTGGGTGCATCTGAACACGTGGTCATTTCCACCATCATGCACCATCTTACGTCTCAAACGCTTGGTGTGTGACTTTTCTGCAATAATTTTCTCCTTTGACTTTATTCCATTTCTGATATTTGCCCTCCATGCAACACGTTCAGCGGCGACTTGCTCCCAATGTGCATTATCAATGCCTGTATCAATCGTGTCCCGCTTACACACATCTTTGTATCGTAGTAGAGGCCGACCCTGAGATCTCTTACCCATCTGTAATTCACCAAAAAAGATATCTTTTGGTATTCTACCATCATCCATCCTCCTAAGATGTCCTATCCATCTAAGTCTACGAAGACTGAGCATGGAATAAACTGTCACACAACCTGATCTTTCCAATACTTCAGTATTTGTGATTTTGTCTTGCCACTTAATACCAAGAATTCTTCGCAGACACCGCATATGAAAGCTGTTTAAATTGTTCTCTTGGTGTGAGTAAGTTGTCCAGGTTTCACTGCCATAGAGAAGAGTACTAAGGACACAGGCTTGATAGACAAGGACTTTTGTTTTGGCAGTAAGCTTCCTGTTCTCCCAGACTCATTTTCTTAACCTGTTCATTGTTGTTGCTGCCTTACCAATCCGGATGTTGATTTCCTGATCTAGGGATAATTTGCTATTTACCACTGATCCTAGATATGTAAAATGGTCTACTATCTCTAGTTCGGCGTCGTCAATAAAGATTGATGGTACCCCATGTGCACCTTGTGACATAATCTGTGACTTCTTTTTGCTAATTGTTAAACCAAATTCAGAACAAGCATTGGAGAATGCAGATAGTAGACATTGCAATTCTTCCTCAGAGTGGGTCGTAACTGCAGCATCATCTGCAAAAAGCAACTCTCTGATCAGTACCCTCCTAATTTTGGTCTTAGCCTTCAATCTCTGAGCATTGTAGAGGCCGCCATCTGAGCGTGAGTGAATGTATATACCACCATCCTGATCACGAAATGCATATTTCAGTAGAAGTGAAAAGTATATTCCAAAGAGGGTGGGAGCTAGTACACAACCGTGCTTAACTCCACTCTTGATTTCAAATTCTTCAGAAGTTGCACCATCAAACTTGATTTTACCCTTCATGCCTGTGTGGAACGATTCCACAATGGACAGAAGAGTTGGTGGGCAGCCAATCTTCTTTAGTGCCTTGAACAGACCCTCACGACTGACCAAATCAAATGCCTTTGTGAGGTCGATGAAGGCAATAAACAGTGGTTGATTCTGTTCACGGCATTTTTCTTGCATTTGTCGCAATGAGAATATCATATCAGTGGTAGACCGGTTCTGTCGAAAGCCACACTGTGATTCGGGGCAGACTTGATCTCCTAGGACTTGAAGTCTGCGCAGAACAATTCTGGCAAATACTTTTCCAACAATACACAGAAGTGAGATACCCCTATAGTTGTTGCAGTCGCTCCGATCGCCCTTGTTCTTGTACAGTGTTATGATGCTTGAATCTTTGAAATCCTGTGGGACGTCCTTCACGCCAGCATAGCTCTATTAGCTGGTGGATCTGTATAGTGAGTGTGTCTTGCCCACTCCTGATAACCTCTATTGGAATCCCATCCTTACCTGGAGCCTTGCCAGATGCAAGTTCATTTATAGCACACTTAACTTCTGTTATGGTGGGAAGTGTGTCCAGGTGGTCAAGAGTTGGTAGAGCCTCTATGGCGTTGAGGGCATCATCCGCTAGTTTGGTCTCACTTGAGTAAAGCTCCAAATAGTGCTCTACCCATCTGTCCATCTGCTGTTTCTTATCAGTGATGACTTCTCCAGTCAAGGTATTCAATGGTGCACTTCTTTTGATCACTGGACCACAGGCTTTCTTTATTCCTCCATACATGCTTCTTATGTCTCCCTTATCACTTGCGATTTGAATGGACTCACATAACTTGATCCAATAATCATTTGCACACTGCCTGGCAGCCTTTTGCACATCCTTCCTAGCTTGCCTTAGATCACTCAGAGTGTTACGCGTTGGTCTTTCCTTGTTTTTTAAGAGAGCTTTCTTCTTCTTATCAATCAAGGGCTGCAGAGTCTCGCTGTTGGCCGCAAAACAGTCCTGCCTCTTATGATCCAGAGTGCCGTAAACCCCTACGGCAGTTTTATAAAGAGTTTCTTTAATTTGACCCCACTTTTAATTTACTGTACAATTTTCTGGTGTATCAGTGAAAGCGTCTTCAAGTTGCTGTTGAAACTGAAAGCACTTTTCAGGATCATGAGTGTTAATAATATTAATCCTGGGGCTAGATTTGTGTTTAGCTGTGTAGATTCTCTTTGGTCTCAGTCTAACCCTTGCAACAACCAACAGTCAGCACTGTGGTAACTACGAGTCAATGATATATGGTTCAGATGTTGTCTCCGTGTGATGATGAAGTCCAGCTGGTGCCAATGGCCGGATCTTGAATGTTTCCATGTGACCTTATGCATCTCTTTTGTTTAAAAAAAAAGAGTTTGTAATACATAGGTCATTACTGGTGCAATGCTCCAGCAGCCTTTGCCCATTTTCATTCATGCGACCGATGTTGTATTTTCTAAGGCACACTGGCCATGAACTCGAGTCCTTGCCCACACGAGCATTGAAATCACCGAGCATATAAATGTAGTCAGATTTTGGAACTGCCTTGATCACGGAGTCTAACTCCTCATAGAACAAATCCTTCACATCATCAGAGGAATCGAGTGTCGGTGCATATGCAGTAATAATGGTGGCAAACCCACAAGAGGTTGCCAAGCGCAGGGACAATAGTCTTTCATTTCCTCCTGCTGGAATTTCAATCATTCCCAATCATTCTTCACTGCAAAGCCCACACCGTGTTGCCTTTTTTCTGCCTGCCCTCTACCCTTCCAGAAAAAGATGTAGTTGTTTTCCCTGAGTGACCCTTCCTCAGCGAGGCGAGTCTCCTGCAGGCCAGCAATATCAATGTTAAGACGATTGAGTTCGGCATCAATCACAGCCATTTTTCTCACATCGTCAATATTGGTCAAGTCAGTGGAAAATCCTGGACACATGGTTCTCACGTTCTAGGTTGCAAGCCGTAGCTTGAGGTTTCTATTTTTATTTTTGTTTGTACCTGGTGCATTGGTTTTACAGCCTGCGATTCAGATTTTGTCCTAGCCCCAAGCACCCATTGAAGCAGGCAGGCTGTGGCGGATCAGCACCCAATTGGCTGGGGGCTGCCCAGCTTGAGGCGGGCGGTAGCTGATCAGTGACACCTATAGGTGTCTCCCACCGTCAGAGGCAACGCGTGGCGCCCCATGTCTACGCCAACTGACAAGGACTTATAACCCGTAACAGTTGCCTCTCGCTTTGATTCCGAGACCGGTTAAGACCAGGGATGGAGTTATTGCCTCTCCATAGCACAAAGCCTGGGCTAAAATATAGAGATCATGTGTTGCCCATGCAGCATGATCCCTCTCTCGGCCTGCCTAGTTCACTCCAGAGGAAAGGTAACACCCCTACATCTGGAACAAGACAAGCTGCAGAAGCTGCCGGATCAGCAAAGCAATGCTCTAACTGTCCGCCTGTCGGAGCTTCGATCCTAGACCAGTCGCCAACCAAGGCTTAGTCTGCCCTGCCATGACAATTTTGTCTTTAGCTTGCATTTCCTCGCACCAGGGTAAGGCTTGTACCCTCCCAATTGCGCGTGAAGATAGTGAAGATAGTGAAGATAGTGTAGAAGAATTTTATAATGACATAGAGTCTTCTTCTTCTTCTTCTTCTTCTTCTTCTTCTTCTTCTTCTTCTTCTTCTTCTTCTTCTTCTTCTTCTTCTTCTTCTTCTTCTTCTTCTTCTTCTTCTTCTTCTTCTTCTTCTTCTTCTTCTTCTTCTTCTTCTTCTTCTTCTTCTTCTTCTTCTTCTTCTTCTTCTTCTTCTTCTTCTTCTTCTTCTTCTTCTTCTTCTTCTTCTTCTTCTTCTTCTTCTTCTTCAGAATCCCTAGCCATTGAGGTTCTTTGCTGCAGATACAAGCCGTCTCCATTCGTCTCTCTGGTTGACCTTCTCTTGCCAGTCGTTGATTCCAAGTGCTTGTAGGTTTGTATGTATATTATCTCTCCACCGTCTTTTTCGTCTACCTCGGGGTCTACGGTCATTTATTTCTTGAGTGTAAGCGAGTTTTGTTTCCCTATTATGTTCCATTCTTTCTATATGCCCCAACCATTGCAGTATATTAGCCTTCATGATGACGTAGAGTCTACCTTAAAGAAATGTAAAAATTCAGAAATAAACATCATATTAGGGGACTTCAATGCAAAAGAAGAAAATCAAGGTGACAGATACACAGTAGGAAACTATGGTTTAGGAAAGAGAAATGAAAGAGGGTACAGACTCGTAGTGGGCAAAAGAACAGGAAATGATTATTGGAAACACCTGGTTTAAGCAACTCCCTAGAAGATTATGAACATGGAGGAGTCCTGATAACAGGATTAGAAACCAGACTGACTATATTCTGATTAGCAGAAGATTTAGAAACGCGTTAACAATAGCAAAAACAGTTCCCAGTGCTGATTGTTATAGTGACCACAGATTATTTTCAGGATAAAGTTGAAGAAAGTCAAGTATATAAAAGGAAACACTAAATATGATTTGTGTACATTGAGTAATGACAAAGAAATACAAAACAAATTCAACATAGAAGTACAGAACAGATTTGATATATTGTCTGATCTAGAGATCCTATTCCAGGATGTGGATGATCAATGGGAAATGTTGAAGAATTCAATCAGTTTGGCTGCAGAGTCAACTATTCCAAAATTAAAGAAGGTGGGTCGTAATAAATGGATGACTGAAGAAATTTTACACATAATGGAAACAAGAAGACGCAACAAAAATAATCCTGCCAAATATGAAGAAATTCACAGACAAGACAGAACATTACGTAAGGAGGCAAAAGAAGCATGGCTTGAGGAAAAGTGCTTAGAAATTGAAAAACAACAACAGTCAAAATACCAAATTAGTGCACAAAAGAATTCAGGAACTTACTAATAAAAGAACAAGTATATCAACAGGCTGTCTAAAAACTAAAGATGGCAAAATCATAATAGAAAAAGATCAGATTATACATGTATGGATAGATTATGTGAAAAACCTTTATGAGGATAACAGAGAGGAACAGAATGATATTAGATTTAATAATGAAGGACCACCAATTTTGAAGTTGGAGGTTCGAAATATTCTTAAGCATATGAAAGCTGGCTAGGCCCCCGGTGCAGATAACATCACAACATAAATGATTAAAGCTTTAGAAGAATTTGGACTAGAACAAGTCACCAGACTGCTGAACACATTATATGATACTGGAGATATACCTTCTGAATTATGTAACTATGTATTTATTGCAATCCCAAAGAAATCAGGAGCCTTGGAATGTGATCTACATAGAACAATTAGTATAATGAGTCACATCACAAAGATTTTGCTACGAATTAACATGCAAAGAGTGAGGAAGAAATTACAACCTGAAATAGGGGAAGAACAATGTGGGTTTGTAGAAGGAAAGGGTACAGTAAATGCTGTGTATATGCTGCGAACAGTTATTGAACGTGCTATAGAAGTAAACAAGGATATACATCTTTGCTTTATTGACTACAGAAAAGCTGTTGATAGAGTTAGACATGTCAACATGGTGGATATGCTTGCAGATCTACAGATTGATGGGAAAGCATTAGACTTATAAAAAAACGTATATTGGGAACAATAAGCTGCCATAAGGATTGATAATGAAGTGGGACAATATCTGCCTATTAAGAGAGGTGTTAGTCTAGGATGTGTAATGTCTCCAGATCTTTTTTCCCCTGTGCAGTGAAAATATTTTCAGAAATGTAGAAGACATAAATGGAATCAGCATTGGAGGACGAAATATCAATAACATTAGATATGCAGATATTGATTGCAGACAATGCGCAGGATCTGCAACAATTAGTAGATGCGGTTGTCGTACACAGTGAGCAGCTGGGGTTAGAATTAAATTGTAAAAAGACACAGGTTATGGTTGTCACTAGGAAGAACGAAGTACCACAATGTAGTATACACGTAAATGAGAATATTCATCAACAAGTGAATCGATACAATTATCTCGGAACAGTCATAACATCTGATGGGAGTGTCCTTGAAGAGATTAGAACAATAATCGCCATGGCGAAAGTAGCCTTTAGCAAGATTAAAAATATTCTGACCAATAAAAAGATGTCAATTGAAACGAGAAAAAGAGTGTTGATGGGATACATAGAGTCTGTTCTTTTGTATGGATGTGAAACTTGTACAGTGTGCAGTCAAGCTGAAAAACATCTGATGGCTGCAGAAATGTGGTTTCTGAGGAAAATGCAAAGAATACCATGGACAGATAGAAAAACCAATGACCAAGTTCTACAGGAGACAAATGAAACTCGTAAATTGATAAGAGAAATTAGACGTAGACAGTCAAAATTTTTTTGGACATGTTATGAGAAGAAATGGATTGCAGAACTTAGTGACAACTGGCAACCAAGGGGACGACCAAGAGAAAAATACCTGAATGGCTTGGCCAAATGGCATGACGAGACAGGAAGACTGAGCTGATCCACGACTCTGGTGATCGAGTGAAATGACGAGTCATGACCGCCCACGCTTTATTGAACTGGATTGTGGTTGTTCTTTTTTTTTCTTTATTGTAATGATAAATAACCCAATTTATGTTTATTAAATCATAAAATAGAGGTCATGGCATCTATTGAGTGTTTTTCTTGTCGTAGTTAAGTTGTTTAATTAAAACACACCCTAGACAATAATTTATTAACTGAGAGAGGAGAGGCAAGGAACCACCAATAGGATATTGTTGGTTGTAAGGGAAAACTTTTCATTTGGTTTCCTAGAGGTATTCCTTGGTTCTCCGAGACTCTATTTATGGACTCAAGTAACTGAGACATTAAAGGTTAACTTAATTAGAACGGTCAGGATCGCATTGAGAACGAGGAACTTGATTGTCCTCAATCTCTTTGGGGTTGACACAATAAACGTATCCGACAAAGTCTTTCAAGAAACACATGAAGATAGTAAACTGATTAGAGACATTTGACGTAGACAGTCAAACTTTTTTGGACGTGTTATGAGACGAAATGAATTAGAGAACTTAGTGACAACTGGCAAGATCGAAGGGAGGAGATCAAGCGGAATATCGAGAAGTAAATAACTGGATCGTTTGGCCACGTGGCATTATCGAGACAGAAAAAAAGGAGCTGATCCACGACTCTAATGATAGAGTGAGATGGCAAAACATGGCCGCTTACGCTTATCGGCATGGCACATGATGGATGGACTTATTGACTGTACCTCGTACTATCATGGTTAAGCCTTTTTCCTTTCATTATTAATCTACATGGTAGTGGTATCGTTATATGTGATATAACTATTGTTTATATTTTCTTGATATTCAATGAAAGTCCTTTTTCAAATGGCTGTTACTACAATGTTCAATTGTTATTTATCTTTTACTTTGTTAGCTGTCAATACTGTGTCATCTGCATAACGTAGATTGAGTATATTACAATCTCTTTCTCGTGTGGCAGGCCTGTCTTTGATCTTTTTCATTACCACTTCGCTATAAAGAGAGAAGACCTCTGGTGACAGATGTAATCTTTGCCGCTTTCCTGTATCATTAACAACTGGATAATAATACTACTAGATTAAAGTTTAACATTTTAACAGGCAATCCTACCGGTAAATCAGCAACATGAGGAACAACGACAAAGATTAGAAATAAATAACACACATCCACAAACTGGTTCCTTGCAAAATAGAAAGTATCAAATTGTATGACGGGAACACCAATATGTAGCTCATGAAGACAATTAGATAATTACCAGTCAAACAAGAGTGAAGAAAAGATGGAAAGAAAATATACGAGGGTAAGTTAATAAGCTAGTCACACATGGCTGTAGAAAAATAACTAACTATGATAACACCTTGAAACCAGTTTATTTTTTATAATACATTGTTCCTTTACTTCTCAACATAATTTCAACCAACATTGATGCACCTATCCCATCGTTTTATCAGTCTCCCCAAACCGGCTGTATAGAACTGCGTGCCATGTTTTCTAATCCACTTTTTCATTTCACATTCAACTTCGGCGTCATTCGCGAAATGTCTCCCGCCAAGGTGGGTTTTCAGTGGACATTGCCCCTAGCGATTTCCCGTAAAGCGGTGCATATTTTTGTAGACAAATTTACTAGGGCGAGTCAATAAGAAAGTCACACAGTTCTGTGGGACGCAGGTAAATGAAAACAGGGCACGCAGATTATGTATGTATATATGTATGTATGTATGTATGTATGTATGTATGTATGTATGTATGTATGTATGTATGTATGTATGTATGTATGTATGTATGTATGTATGTATGTATGTATGTATGTATGTATGTATGTATGTATGTATGTATGTATGTATGTATGTATGTATGTATGTATGTATGTATGTATGTATGTATGTATGTATGTATGTATGTATGTATGTATGTATGTATGTATGTATGTATGTATGTATGTATGTATGTATGTATGTATGTATGTATGTATGTATGTATGCATGCATGCATGCATGCATGCATGCATGCATGCATGCATGCATGCATGCATGCATGCATGCATGCATGCATGCATGCATGCATGTATGTATGTATGTATGTATGTATGTATGTATGTATGTATGTATGTATGTATGTATGTATGTATGTATGTATGTATGTATGTATGTATGTATGTATGTATGTATGTATGTATGTATGTATGTATGTATGTATGTATGTATGTATGTATGTATGTATGTATGTATGTATGTATGTATGTATGTATGTATGTATGTATGTATGTATGTATGTATGTATGTATGTATGTATGTATGTATGTATGTATGTATGTATGTATGTATGTATGTATGTATGTATGTATGTATGTATGTATGTATGTATGTATGTATGTATGTATGTATGTATGTATGTATGTATGTATGTATGTATGTATGTATGTATGTATGTATGTATGTATGTATGTATGTATGTATGTATGTATGTATGTATGTATGTATGTATGTATGTATGTATGTATGTATGTATGTATGTATGTATGTATGTATGTATGTATGTATGTATGTATGTATGTATGTATGTATGTATGTATGTATGTATGTATGTATGTATGTATGTATGTATGTATGTATGTATGTATGTATGTATGTATGTATGTATGTATGTATGTATGTATGTATGTATGTATGTATGTATGTATGTATGTATGTATGTATGTATGTATGTATGTATGTATGTATGTATGTATGTATGTATGTATGTATGTATGTTTGTTTGTATGTATGTATGTATGTATGTATGTATGTATGTATGTATGTATGTATGTATGTATGTATGTATGTATGTATGTATGTATGTATGTATGTATGTATGTATGTATGTATGTATGTATGTATGTATGTATGTATGTATGTATGTATGTATGTATGTATGTATGTATGTATGTATGTATGTATGTATGTATGTATGTATGTATGTATGTATGTATGTATGTATGTATGTATGTATGTATGTATGTATGTATGTATGTATGTATGTATGTATGTATGTATGTATGTATGTATGTATGTATGTATGTATGTATGTATGTATGTATGTATGTATGTATGTATGTATGTATGTATGTATGTATGTATGTATGTATGTATGTATGTATGTATGTATGTATGTATGTATGTATGTATGTATGTATGTATGTATGTATGTATGTATGTATGTATGTATGTATGTATGTATGTATGTATGTATGTATGTATGTATGTATGTATGTATGTATGTATGTATGTATGTATGTATGTATGTATGTATGTATGTATGTATGTATGTATGTATGTATGTATGTATGTATGTATGTATGTATGTATGTATGTATGTATGTATGTATGTATGTATGTATGTATGTATGTATGTATGTATGTATGTATGTATGTATGTATGTATGTATGTATGTATGTATGTATGTATGTATGTATGTATGTATGTATGTATGTATGTATGTATGTATGTATGTATGTATGTATGTATGTATGTATGTATGTATGTATGTATGTATGTATGTATGTATGTATGTATGTATGTATGTATGTATGTATGTATGTATGTATGTATGTATGTATGTATGTATGTATGTATGTATGTATGTATGTATGTATGTATGTATGTATGTATGTATGTATGTATGTATGTATGTATGTATGTATGTATGTATGTATGTATGTATGTATGTATGTATGTATGTATGTATGTATGTATGTATGTATGTATGTATGTATGTATGTATGTATGTATGTATGTATGTATGTATGTATGTATGTATGTATGTATGTATGTATGTATGTATGTATGTATGTATGTATGTATGTATGTATGTATGTATGTATGTATGTATGTATGTATGTATGTATGTATGTATGTATGTATGTATGTATGTATGTATGTATGTATGTATGTATGTATGTATGTATGTATGTATGTATGTATGTATGTATGTATGTATGTATGTATGTATGTATGTATGTATGTATGTATGTATGTATGTATGTATGTATGTATGTATGTATGTATGTATGTATGTATGTATGTATGTATGTATGTATGTATGTATGTATGTATGTATGTATGTATGTATGTATGTATGTATGTATGTATGCATGCATGTATGCATGCATGCATGCATGCAACATACATACATACATACATACATACATGCATGCATGCATGCATGCATGCATGCATGCATGCATGTATGTATGTATGTCGGTACTACCTGGTTTCTGTTAGCGCCGAGCGTTGGGCGGCGCTTACCAAACCCGACACCCCACATTGTGCCAACGGCTTCGGGCGGAAGAGCGCAATTGGGAGGGTACACGCCTTACCCTGGTGCGAGGAAATGCAAGCTAAAGACAAAATTGTCATGGCAGGGCAGACCAGGCCCTAAGCCTTGGTTGGCGACTGGTCTAGGATCGAAGCTCCGACAGGCGGACAGTTAGAGCATTGCTTTGCTGATCCGGCAGCTTCTGCAGCTTGTCTTGTTACAGATGTAGGGGTGTTACCTTTCCTCTGGAGTGAACTAGGCAGGCCGAGAGAGGGATCATGCTGCATGGGCAACACATGATCTCTATATTTTAGCCCAGGCTTTGTGCTATGGAGAGGCAATAACTCCATCCCTGGTCTTAACTGGTCTCGGAATCAAAGCGAGAGGCAACTGTTACGGGTTATAAGTCCTTGTCAGTTGGCGTAGACATGGGGCGCCACGCGTTGCCTCTGACGGTGGGAGACACCTATAGGTGTCACTGATCAGCTACCGCCCGCCTCAAGCTGGGCAGCCCCCAGCCAATTGGGTGCTGATCCGCCACAGCCTGCCTGCTTCAATGGGTGCTTGGGGCTAGGACAAAATCTGAATCGCAGGCTGTAAAACCAATGCACCAGGTACAAACAAAAATATAAATAGAAACCTCAAGCTACGGCTTGCAACCTGGAACGTGAGAACCATGTGTCCAGGATTTTCCACTGACTTGACCAATATTGACGATGTGAGAAAAATGGCTGTGATTGATGCCGAACTCAATCGTCTTAACATTGATATTGCTGGCCTGCAGTAGACTCGCCTCGCTGAGGAAGGGTCACTCAGGGAAAACAACTACACCTTTTTCTGGAAGGGTAAAGGGCAGGCAGAAAAAAGGCAACACGGTGTGGGCTTTGCAGTGAAGAATTCGCTACTGGGAATGATTGAAATTCCAGCAGGAGGAAATGAAAGACTATTATCCCTGCGCTTGGCAACCTCTTGTGGGTTTGCCACCATTATTACTGCATATGCACCGACACTCGATTCCTCTGATGATGTGAAGGATTTGTTCTATGAGGAGTTAGACTCTGTGATTAAGGCAGTTCCAAAATCCGACTACATTTATATGCTCGGTGATTTCAATGCTCGTGTGGGCAAGGACTCGAGTTCATGGCCAGTGTGCCTTGGAAAATACAACATCGGTCGCATGAATGAAAATGGGCAAAGGCTGCTGGAGCATTGCACCAGTAATGACCTATGTATTACAAACTCTTTTTTTAAAACAAAAGAGATGCATAAGGTCACATGGAAACATCCAAGATCCGGCCATTGGCACCAGCTGGACTTCATCATCACACGGAGACAACATCTGAACCATATATCATTGACTCGTAGTTACCACAGTGCTGACTGTGATACGGATCATTCTTTGGTTGTTGCAAGGGTTAGACTGAGACCAAAGAGAATCTACACAGCTAAACACAAATCTAGCCCCAGGATTAATATTATTAACATTCATGATCCTGAAAAGTGCTTTCAGTTTCAACAGCAACTTGAAGACGCTTTCACTGATACACCAGAAAATTGTACAGTAAATGAAAAGTGGGGTCAAATTAAGGAAACTCTTTGTAAAACTGCCGTAAGGGTTTACGGCACAGTGGATCATAAGAGGCAGGACTGGTTTGCTGCCAACAGCGAGACTCTGCAGCCCTTGATTGATAAGAAGAAGAAAGCTCTCTTAAGAAACAAGGAAAGACCAACGCGTAACACTTTGAGTGAGCTAAGGCAAGCTAGGAAGGATGTGCAAAAGGCTGCCAGGCAGTGTGCAAATGATTATTGGATCAAGTTATGTGAGTCCATTCAAATCGCAAGTGATAAGGGAGACATAAGAAGCATGTATGAAGGAATAAAGAAAGCCTGTGGTCCAGTGATCAAAAGAAGTGCACCATTGAATACCTTGACTGGAGAAGTCATCACTGATAAGAAACAGCAGATGGACAGATGGGTAGAGCACTATTTGGAGCTTTACTCAAGTGAGACCAAACTAGCGGATAATGCCCTCAACGCCATAGAGGCTCTACCAACTCTTGACCACCTGGACACACTTCCCACCATAACAGAAGTTAAGTGTGCTATAAATGAACTTGCATCTGGCAAGGCTACAGGTAAGGATGGGATTCCAATAGAGGTTATCAGGAGTGGGCAAGACACACTCACTATACAGATCCACCAGCTAATAGAGCTATGCTGGCGTGAAGGACAAGTCCCACAGGATTTCAAAGATTCAAGCATCATAACACTGTACAAGAACAAGGGCGATCGGAGCGACTGCAACAACTATAGGGGTATCTCACTTCTGTGTATTGTTGGAAAAGTATTTGCCAGAATTGTTCTGCGCAGACTTCAAGTCCTAGGAGATCAAGTCTACCCCGAATCACAGTGTGG